>NMRB01005110.1:8068-20906 GCA_002633025.1 Notospermus geniculatus
TTTTTGACAAGTATTTTCTCAGCGATAGATAAACCGAATTCATTGGAATTTTTCACAGAGTAACCTCAGGGTACCATCAACAAGTCTGCAAAATATCTAAGAGATCGGTCACACATTGTGCGAGTATTGTCAAATTCAAAACAGCATGTCAAAAAATCCAATATCAGAGCTAATGCAATGTGACCTTCATCATGTTCACGCAGGTGTTGACATGCTATTTTTAATTTGACAATACTCGCATAATTTGCGACCGATCTACTAGATATTTTTCAGACGTGTTGATGATACCCTAAGGTTACTCTGTGAAAAATTCCAATTAATTCGGTTCATCTGTCGCTGAGAAAATACTTGTAAAAAAAAGCGGTTCACTTTTTTTGGGACGCCCGATATATGATAAGGAAATCAACAATGGTGAATTGCCCATCAAGAGCCAACTTGGGAAACTCTCATGTGGGGGAGTGCCTCAAGGTACAGCCAGGAAAAGACAAGTTTGCATTAGAAGTTGGCTTTGAAAAGTATTGCCAATCAAAACGATTAATTTAAAATCAAATACTCGCTTCTATAGATTGATGGCATTGATTGCGAACCTATGTTTACATGATTTGACATGGGTACCTCTTTTTAATGGGCCACCTTGAATTTATTTTGCGCGGCATGCCTAATAAAACATATCAGTGTGTAACCCAGTGCTTCTAGATTAAAATGGACATTAGTATTTATCTACCGGTATACCTGGCTGTCTCTTTGCGTGACTGCCGTGGAAACAAAAAAAGTTCACACTTCTATGTTTACATAAACACCGTGGAATCATCGTGACGTCACCCATGATGTTCGTTGGCATGCACGGATGTACAGGCTGACACTGCGTTGATGCTGTGACGTGACGTCATGATGGCCCTCGGTATGAAAGTTACAGCCAAATTTTACACTTGAGGACTTGTTTCAGGTGGCAAAACTCTTATATTTTACTGACTCGCATGCAGCATTTCTGTAGAATTTCAATACTTTGGTAAAATAGTGAATATCCTCCTCCAGATACGTGAAAAATAAAAGAAGTTTCTTTGCAAATAAGTATCAAAATAGAGGTGTACTTTGATGTTGTCAGTCTTCAGCCGAGATGGTCTGCAATTAATGCCGTTTATCTATAGTAAGGTGTGTTGCCACAGCTGTACATTTCACCCAGATGATTTCTTTACACACAATCCTTGGCATTTCAGATGAGAAGTGAGGTAAGACTGTGTTAGGTGCCTTACCCCCTGATTTGTTGAGGATCCTATTCTGAAGGACCTTCTGAAAATATCCTTCATTTGTGATAACGCCTTACAGTTTTCATAACTCTGATACCTCCCTCATGAATCTGTATTTTATGGTGATTGATGTCATGACTTGCACCAGGTCTTTTTGATCTAACCTGACTATATGTTGGAATTAAATGTTTTAAGTCGTCATACCTGGACTAACATGTGGCTCCCCAATTTGACATGAGGACATGGGCCTTTCACCTGATCCTATGGCCCCTGATCAAACCTGCTTGTTCTGATTTGACCTTAAAAATTAGACCCAACCTGACTTAACATGATACTAACATTGGGATTTGTGTTGACCTGATCTAACTCCTGATAGGCTACTGACTTGACCTGACTTTGATGAGCCTTGATGGCCTAGTGGTTATCAGGTCCGGTAAGCAAGTGGCAGCTTCCAGGTTTGAATCCAGCCTGTTTCTTCACATCCGTCACATCAGATAAGCCACAGTGCTTGTACAGTACCTTATAGCTCTAACAACACACAGCAACTGTGGGTTTGAACCTTGACCTCCTGCATGGTTGGCAGCGTATGAAATACCTGTACTAGGCCACAGAGGATCCTTTTCCAAAACCCCCAGTGTCTGCAGTTTTGAACCTGCCTTGTTTTAATACTGACACACACTGTTGGCTTAACCGTATCCCCATTAGAGTTGCTAACTAAATTTACCTAGCTGCAATAGGATAGCATCAAAATGTGCGTAAATATATCAGAATCGAATGATACGAAAAGTCATGTTGTTTGGTGTCAAAACTGCTTAGAGCACTCGTGAAGCACTGTCCTGAAGCCGTCACATTACCAGTTGATGTCAGAGCACCAACATGCAACTTTGCAAGATAACGCCAATGAAATTATATTTATAGTTTCTCGTCAGGCCCCACATCAAAAAAATTCATTGTTCCAAATTTTCATTATTTAAAAAAAAAATTGGCAAAAACCTAGTCTGGTTCCCTGACCTACCGTATCATGGCGCTGATTGATTTGCGATACGTCGCAAATCAGTCGGCACCACGATACAGCAGGTCAGGGAACCAGACGACTACAAAAATCTGTCGCTGAACTCTTTCCCACCACTTTCAAAAAGCCTGCGCGGCTTTAGGCGCTCTTCGCATGCGAAAGGGGTTGAAATTTTCCACTGATGGCAAAAATAATGAATAATGAAAAAAAGTCCTCATCAGATTCTGAAAAATAGCTGACAAGAAACTATAAATGTAATTTCAGTGGCCTAACGTAATATCATTGTGTCATAAGGATGTTCGAGTCAACATTTTTTCGGTGCTACAACTATCTCTATTGTGCATTTTGATAGAAATCATAGGTTTGCTATGCTGGTCAGTTGCCTACCTCAGTGGATGCGTGAGTTCGAATCCTGGTACTGTCGGTAGGCAACTGACCAGCACAGCAAACCTATGATTTCTGTGTATACCGCAACACTCCCCACATGAATTGGATTGACTTTTCCGCACGAGGAAAATGTGTGCTAAAATGCTTCAATGGAAAGCTGCCGTAGAATATGCACTGACAAGATAATACATCTTGCATCTTCAAGGGAGAATTTAGCTCTCACATAGAGTAATAGATATTGCACAGCCTGGAGAGCGACATAAACATATTGGGCCAAATTCATAAAGGGTGTTTTAGACTTAGATATGTGTAAGTTTGTCAAGTGCACACAGTTCCACCATGCATTTGACAAAGTTACACGCGTCTACACTTCATTCCACATCCTAGTGGCGCAAGGTTTTTAGCTGATATCTCCGCAACGGCTGGGTCAAATTCGACATACCATACATCAGTTGACTTGTCTTTCTTGCCGGTAACTTTCTGCTATCTTCATCGGCATAACGGATCCCTTTCTCAAAACCCAGTTCATTTCGCTGTGGTGTTCAGTGCAGTTTACACGTGCGCGATGCACTGCATCATTTCAAAATGGCTACCATTTCGGCCGTAAACACAAACTGTGATCTGTGAAAGAACTTTTTTCTGTCAAGTTTTTCGGGAAAATGACAGTGATGATGGCTGTAGCAGCAAAAAAGACAAATCGATTGATGTATGGTGTGTCAAATTTGACCCAGCCGTTGCGAAGCTGTCATTGATAAACCTCGCGCCACTCGAAAGTGGAATGGAGAGTAAGTCTTAAAAACTCTTTATGAAAAGGCCCATAGTTAATGTGATACACCAGTTTAGGGTGTTCGGGGTTCTACCAAAGAATTCTTTAGTATAATCCATGTGAATGTAGAGATTAATTATGCCCCCGCTCAACGAAGTTGAGATGGGGGCATTATGTTCTCAGTTGGTTTCCGCGTCCGCCGCCGCCGCCGCCGCATCCTATTCCGGACTATAACTCAAGAACGGGTCGTCGGATTGATCTCATATTTCTGTGGTGTAACCGGGTGGATCAGAGGAGGTGCCCTATCGATTTTGGTTGCGATCCGATATTCAATATGGCCGCCAGGAGGATATCTTGGAGTTTGCATTCCGGACCGTAACTCAAGAACGGGTTGCCCGATTTATCTCATATTTGCGTGATGTAATGGGGTGGATCAGGGGAGGTTCCCTATCGATTTTGGTTGCGACCCGATATTCAATATGGCCGCCAGGAAGACATCTTGGTTTTAGCATTCCGGACCATAACTCAAGAACGGAATGCCCGATTGATCTCATATTTGCATGGTTTAATGGGGTCGATCGGGGGAGGTTCCCTATCGATTTTTGTTGCGACCCGGTATTCAATATGGCCGCCAGGAAGACATCTTGGTTTTAGCATTCCGGACCATAACTCAAGAATGGAATGCCCGATTGATCTCATATTTGCATGGTGTAATGGGGTCCATCGGGGGAGGTTCCCTATCGATTTTGGTTGCGACCTGATATTCAATATGGCCGCCAGGAAGACATGTTGGTTTTAGCATTCCGTACCGTAACTCAAGAACGGGTTGCCTGATTTATTCCATATTTGTATGGTGTAATGGGCTGGATCGGGGGAGGTTCCCTATCGATTTTAGTTGTGACCCAATATTCAATATGGCTGCCAGGAAGACATCTTTGTTTTTGCATTCCGGATCGTGACTCAAGAACAGGTGACCCGATATTCAGCGTGATGCACCAGAGCGGGGGCATACTTGCAATCACCCCGATTGGGTTACATCTAGTTGTGTATCTCATCTTGTTCTCTAGGCCGCAGCATCCGAGAGTGACATGGCCCTCGCCTTGAACCGATATCTCTGCAACAACGTGCTTCCATTACTCACCACACACGCTTATTACTTCGACGACGCGGATCATTACTCCGATCTACTGGACTCCACACTCCAGATCGCATACCGTTTGTCGAAATGCAAGTCACTGACTAAGGGACAGAGAGAGTGCTCATCTGACTTCTTGGTGGCCCTAACGAGGTAAGATCTGAGATTTGACGGACCAAGCCTTTTTAGCTGCGTTTACACTGCCAAAAATTAAGTGAACTCGGACTGGACTGAGTACGGTATGGCAAAAAAGTGGCAGTGTAAACCTGCCAAGTGTACTCGGTCCGGACCACAAGTGAACCGTACCGAGACCCGCAGAAGTAGGTGGTATTGGACCGGACTGAGTACGATATGGCAAAAAAGTGGCAGTGTAAACCTGCTGAGCGTACCCGGTGTTTAAATGCGGCTTTTGATGCCATTAGAATGTTACGTCACTGTATCTGTACTTGTTAACATCAAATGTCATTTTCTTTCATAACTTGTACATACCCGGTACCCTATCTTAAAAAATTTCTATTTATCTATTCAGTCAACTGCGGCCACCGATGATGATGAAACTGCTGAAGAGGCTGACAGTAGATGTACCATCCCTGACGGAGAATACAGTTGTCTCGCTCAGGGTAAGTTTTGGTGCAGGAAACGATGGTCATAGACATACAACAACTAAAACTTTGTTAAAAAAAATTGACAGAAACGAAGTAGCTAAAATCAGCAATTTGTTCAAGATCCTTGGATTCTAAGAGCATCTGAAGAGATAGGTCAGTAACATGAAATAGGTTTTCAGGGTTGCACAACAGAAGCATCTGCACCTGCCACAAGTGAGGTTGGGCTCGATTCACTGTCATGCCAGTAGGTGTAACTGAGGGTGAACTCTCCTCGACATAAAGGTTTTCTTTGGGGCAGGTTTCCTCCTTCATTAGCCGCGTTTACACTGCCAAAAATTAAGTGGACTCAGACCGGACCGAGAATGGTACGGCAAAAAAAGTGGCAGTGTAAACCTGCCAAGCGTACCCAGTCCGGGCACAAGGGAACCCTACCGAGACACGCAGGAGGTGGTCTTGGTCCGGACAGAGTACGGTACCCCCGACCAAATGTGCATGTAAACCTGACGCATGGCAAACTGAACGAATTACCTGGGACGGTATTGAGCATGCACACAGTTCGTCCGTGCGTCACTTGTGGGAAAACTCGGCGTGATTCTGCATGAGTTTCTTACCTCCACTGAATGGAGAGTGATGCTTCAGAGACATTGCGCAGTGACTCATCGCTGCAGTCTAAACAGTACAAAGTGGACCTGGTCCGGTCCGAGTACTGTTCACTTCAACTGGACCGAAATGTTTGCCAGTGTAAACACGGCTATTGATAGAGTTGGCAAGGGCAGTCTTATAGATGTAAAAAAAAACATCAAATGGTAAAATGATCTTTGTGGTGTTAGTATGATAGAGAAATAATTTGAGATGACTGTGTTCTGTTGAGTACAGGTGCAGAAAGTTAGAATTATTCTAATAGAGGTAGGAATTTAAACTTTGTTGTATCAAGTTGAAACCGTGTTGGTGAACTTTTCTGTTTAACCTGTTTAAGCCCTACCAAATCAGAATAAGTTCTGTTGAATTCAAAATATTGTGCCCATTGGTTGACGTTCCCATTTTCTGCTCTCTCGATTAAAAATCCAACATTGAAATGAAAATTCAAACCATTTACTTCAACCCTTTCCCATTTCTTTAAAATTCAAAGTGCTGTGCTGTCAAGTGTCGATATTTATAAGCACGAGTGGAACCTCCCTATTAAGGACACCTTCGGGACTTTAGTTGGTGTCCTTAATTGAGAGGTGTCCTGATTACAGAGGTCAAAATGAATAGAAATGACCATTTGGGGACTGAACTTTTGTGTCCTTAATAGAGAGGTGTCCTCCTGGCAGAGGTATCCATAAGAGAGGTTCCACTGTACCCCGTCATCTGACATTTGTGGCCCGCTCCAACAAAAATAGGCGCTTGTCGCAAGTGATCATCATTGGCCATCACTTTACTCCGCTGTTGTCACTGCTGTCCACGACTATTATAATCCTGCAGAAATGTACATTTCATCTATTGTGTTGTATAAAGTCTGTTAACCCTTTCCTCGGTTGTGACAAGTGCCTACGTTTCCAAGAGCAGGTCACATTTGCATTTTGCCGTTTTTGCCCAACCAGTCCAAATTGCTAAATTGAAATGAAAATTTCCCGCTGTTGAACCCCCCCTACCAAAAATGTAAATCCAAAGTGTTCTGGCCCCGTATTCATAAAGCTTCTTAAGTCTAAGTGTGATACTTAGCTTTTGTGTTGAACAAAGGATAAGTGTCGTACTTAGACTTAAGTAGTTTTATGAATACGGGCCAGGTGTGGAAGTTCCATTGGTTGGACATTCATATGAGTTATGTAATGAATTCTAATGCAATGTATTTTTGACACATGCTCCCCATGAAAATGAAGTTCACATTTCCTTTAAAATGGCATTGGCTACATTTCAGCAATGAGTGCGTACTTTGTCTTTGTTGTTTTGCATATAGAGGCTTTGCATATGACGTCACAAGTCACCATGCTGGAGGGCACACTTGCTGCAGAGGTGCAGCGAAATGAGCCGTGCATGGCCCAATGACGTTACGTCAAACAATGGCGCACGCAAGTCACGTCACGGTCGGCTCACACCTCGGTGCCCTGTGTACTCCAGAATGGCCAGCAGGATGACATCATTGCAAAGCCTCTATACTCGACGTACACTTTCCATGCTGACAAACAATCATCAACTTTATTGTTGAAAAAAATTATCTAAATAATCAGTGTGTTTTGACTCGTCTGCCCCCAGAGTCCAGCAGACGGTATGTTCTGTCGAAGTTTTCGCACATCCTGTTGTATCAATTGAAAAATATTTGAAGAAAGTTTGTTCCTATCAATCATCTGAAGAATGTTTCTTCAAATTCTTGCCAATTTGTTACAAAGGGTTTTTGAAAACTTCATGAGAAAAGATTGTCTGCCAAAATCTGGGGGCAGATGAGGTAAGGGCCCAAGCCAAGGCATTTTGAACAATAGTGGTATAATTGCTGGCATTGTAAACAAGAATGGTGCAGAAGAGGATGATTAAATGTAGCTCACAGAAAAAAATATAAGCAATGAAAAAATAAACTTATGATGGGAAGTAACAATGTCATTCTTATTAAGCTGTTTCTAAAAGGTTTTTGTTCAAGTGAGGTCCCCATCAACCTAAGGGAGGGTATTCCACAGTTAAGTGTCCATTAACGACAGTCTACATCATTCTTTAGCTTTCACTGTTTTCGCTTCTTCAGGTATTGAACAACCACTACGAAAGGTGTGGCCGTTACTATGGCAGCGGAGGCTGGGGTTCACAAGGTACAGCTACAGAAGAGGAGAAGAGACTGACCATGGTTTTGTTCAGTGGAATCTTTGATTCCTTGGCAAAGAGGGTAAGAATATTTTGTTTGGGGAGGTTAAGATTTTAAGGAAAGTGCTCTTTGTAATTCTATCATATAGGTCGAGAAATGACTTAAGTTGTCTTATGGTACCTACGAACAGGAAAATTCCCAGCAGGAGACCGGACCTGATCTTGACAGATAAAAGGGATAAACAAATCCACCTCGTCGAGATCAGAGTCTGCTCGGACGCCGCAGTCCTCGAAAGGGCGGACGAGAAATGTCAAAGTACCAAGCTCCAGCAACTGACCTTGCCGCAACCCATCAGGGATTTCGTGTCAATGTAGTCCCTACCGCTGTGGGGATGCTCGGCACCCTAAAGTCCGTGGTAAGGGAGGTCAAGGGGCTAGGCAGTCTAGCCAAGTGTGAAGGTGCTTTTCTGAGAGAGGTCCATCTTTGGCTCAGCCATGACCATCAAGCGCCATCTTGCTCAATGAGTGTTCAGGAACTGGCAGTAGACCACCAATCACCAAGACAGATGCTGCAGGACATGTAGACTGACAGGGTCGCAAAAGAGTAACAAGCATGCACAGCAAGCGACAAGAGTCTCAAAGACCGTCTCTCACCCATACCCCACCTGGGTTGCATGACCTGGGCGGGATAGGACCTCGGGTGCACCAAAGCAAGCCCAAGGAACCCAGAGAAGAAACTGGAATATCGGAGGAATGACATATTAAAAGTTGTCTAAAGGCCTCCATACACTGCATGAAAAATGTCGAAATGAGTCACTACAATAGTCCGTTCGAAAATATTTGATCTAGCAAAGTGTTGCACTGTTCTCGAAAAAGATCAGAAAACTTGGACATGTTGTGGAATGTTGTCGCATGAAGTATTTTCGAACGGACTATTGTTCTGACTCATTTCGACAGTTGTCATGCAGTGTATGGAGGCCTTTATGTACATCTATCTTCGTAGAATTTACTAATTCCTTCTCTCTATCAGGCGTATGATCCAGAGCTGTTCTCCAAGGCTCTTCCATGCTTGTCAGCCATTGGTTGCGCCCTATCACCTGACTATGCACTTTCTCACCAAGATGCCAGTTTCTCCCAACCGACGTCCTATGACACAGATGGAATGTATGTTCCAAAGCCAGTGGAAACGAACAGGTGAGTGGGGTAACCGGGAACATGGTGGGGCAGTTGTAAGAGAATCAGACTGTTCAAGAGGCCGCATGTTTGATTGTCAGTTGATTCACCAAGTTGTTCTCTCAACTAATATCCAACAAAGAGCACAAAAAATGATACACAAGATGATAGTAAAAATAAAGTCGTCTCCAAATTTTGCAAATTTTTGACCCCAATTGGGTCTTCCTCAGGCACTTTCTTGTAGAGATCCCAAAGAAAGTCTACTACAGTACAGGTCACAATTGACATCCCTATGGCTTCGCGTAAGTTTCTCGTAAGTTACACGTAACTCACGGCTTTGGTTTCGCGTAAATCACTGCGTAACTCGCCAAAATCGCGTAACTTGCCTCGTAAATCACTGTAGCTAGCGAAATTTACGTAACTCATCTCGTAAGTTACGCGTAACATACATGTAGCTCGTGAGTTGTTGCATAAGTTACGAGTGACTTATGCGTAACTTACGCAAATTTAGGGATGTCAATTGTGACCTGTACTGTAGAAAGATCTGTACTAGAAAGTGCCCGAGGAAGACCCCGGTTGGGGTCGAAAATTTGCGAAATTCGGAGACATTGTTCTCTCAACCAGTCAGAAAGGATTGAGTGAGTCCTGAATGAGCTGCTGCTCAAGTCTCCCAAAAAGGTTCCTGGAGTGATTGGGGTATGACGTTATCCATCTTTGACCCTGTGCTGCAGTAAAAGGCCCTTTGAAAACCACACATCATCTTAGGGCCGTATTCCAGAAGCTTCCTTAACTCTAAGGTTTACCTTCAGCTATTGCTTGCAGGGTAGAATACAAAAGCTTAAAGTGGACCTTAGAGTTAAAGGAGGCTTCTAGAATACAGGCCTTAGAATTCTGCTAACTTGTGTTTTCCTAAGTGGGCATTTTCGCCTTTTGGCAATTTGAAGAAATTGCATGGAATATTTTCACAAATGATTGTGATTTTTGTTTCAGAATCACTCTGAATCAGCAGCTGGAAGGTATTGTGACGCAGTATGCAGAGCACTATCATGACACTTGGGCTGTTACAAAGGTAAACTCTAAAGGAAAAAAAATTGACTCTAATATATCAGGGTTCTGCCCAGAACTGAACAAGTGCCGGTCGGAGTGGGGGGTCTGGAAAAATTTGAAATCTAGACTTGCTGAAATGCAATTTCCTGGCACCTGAGAGTCGAAATAATGAGCTCGTTTGGCGTCATTTGACTCGCCGTTGTCATTGTTGTCAGTGGTCAGAACTGTTTCAGGAAGCCCCAACAGGAAGCACATTTGGTGAATGGGAACAGAAAGGAAATTTGGAAGTGTGCGTGGTGGGTATCTTTCATGGCACACTTTGTTCGTTCTGCTGGTCAGAAAATACTCTTGAGGCCGAGTGTCCTGGACAGGGCTGTCCAGCGCCGACCAGCAGTGGCAGAACCCCGATATATTGTAAAAAAATGACTTTGCTAGACTTGTTAACAGGATTACTTTTGAGAAATGGCTGTCTTGTTAGAGAAATGATCTGAAGAAATTTGTCCTCATACAGTGTATGCAAGAAAAATGGTTCTGAATAACATATTCATGATTCTGAATAAATCTGATTTGTCTTCCACATTCCTTTGGCTGGTGTGACAAGAGATCCGAAGGAAACTGTGGCTTGTAGGCCTACATAGAATTTTATGTATCTTATGATACCTCTGTGTCTGTTTCAGCTGGATGAAGGCTGGGAGTATGGCCAAACCTACGATGATGAGAAAATGACTCATCCATTCCTGAAACCTCTTCACATGCTCTCTCCAAAGGTAGGCAACGTGCGCTATCTTTTTGACTTTGTGGTAGATTTAGGAGGTGTTTAGGCCCCCCAAGCCTAATGTCTGGACCTTTGGCTAAATGATAGAACGCCTGCCTTGCATGCGAGAGATCGGGGTTCGATTCCTGATGTCGTCTGCGACAAGTTCTTTGTTGATTTGTTTACAATAAATGTGTGCACCGGTGCAAAGGATATTGTGGCTGCCCTGTTACAAATCATAACAAACTGGGACAATATAGAAAATGAAGTAAAATAATGGTAAACAGTACATCGGCACCATCAATCGTGAACTTGGCTTGTTGAACTTTACGAATTCTATCAGCTAAATACACCTTTTTCAGTACGAAAACCGTCATCAATTTGTTGCAATTTTGATCACGAGTGTTCATGAAACCCAAACCACTCCACTGTTTGAGATTTGAAATCTGGTTTTGTTTCAGGATCAAGACAACATTGTGTACTACATACGAGAGGCACTCAAGGCCATGATTGCTTGGGGATGCACGCTGGATCTTGAGGAATCAAAGTCCATCTCGCAGAAAAAGAGGCGAGGTGACAGACCAAAATCAGTGAGTGTTAAACGCATCTGTTCTCAGTATGAATAGGATCTCTCAGCAAGTTGACCAATAGGTGTCACTACAGCCCAATTCAATGCATATAGCGGACCCAGTCATTATGGATCGAGCAGCAATCACGTAGATTTTCCTGTACATTGGTCCGCTAGAACTTTGCTGCCATCTGTTGGCAATATGCACGGCTGACTGCTCCTATTGATGAATGTCTGTTAGGGTTTCCGGTATGCCCACTTGCCTTACTGATCACAGGGTTGCGTTGTTCAAATCCCACTCTCGACACCAGTTTTTCATCCCCTACCTCACATTTCGTTCTTGGAGAAATATTTTCTAAGTCCAAAATGTGGTGGAAATAAAAATTTTGCCGCCTGGGTTGTTCAGAAGAACGTTTGTACCATTTTGACATTATCTCTAAAGCCTAGTTTATACTTCGACGCAAGACCATCGGCGTCTGACGCCCGATCAAATCTGGACGCCGACTTCGCCGAATTGATTCGTAGTCCAGCGTACTTAAGCGACGGCGACCCGTTATGAAATGACTCAAGTAATAACAGCCTCGCGATCAGACGCCGACCAAATCGCACGACGGGCTCGGCGTCGAACGCAAGATCACGCGTCGGTCGCCGGCGATGGTCGTGCGTCGAAGTATGAACTAGGCTTTACATGGCTTTAACTGCAGTGGGCTTCAATCACTGATGGAGATAATGCCAAGATATCACTAATGTCATGTAAAATAACAAGTATGGTTGTGAACAACTGCTCCATAGTGCACAAGGTGTGAACTATACCAGTGTCATAACATATACTCTGGTTTCGTGTTTTTAACACACCTTCATTACAAGGTGGTGAGACCGCCTCCATCGTAATACGCATTGAGTATGACAATAGGCCTCTTGGAGTAAAAGGCCAAGGCGGAGGTAGGGCGGGGGAGGATTGAATTTAGTTGACCGCATGTTGTAACTGATCAGACTATGAATGACTTGTGGTTTGGTATTTATCCTTGTGGCGTTCGGTCGTCAGTAGGTGTTGAATGAAATTGACCACGTGGACTAGATAGCCCGAAAAGGCCTAGACGTCTCGAGCGGTGCAGACACCGTGCGGCCCAGCGATTGGTCATCCGTGGTGAATGAACTGAAAGACTCTTTGTGTGTCTATTGCGGGGGCGGTGCGTTCAGTGCCCGCCTTGAATATCTGAAAGGTGTGTTAAAAACACGAAACTAGAGTATGTCTCCAAATCTTTCAGGAATCACCCCACGGCTACAACCCACAGCCAGTTGATCTGAGGAACGTGACTCTCACCCGTGAGAACCTACAATTGGCAGAGAAGTTGACAGAGAATGTCCATGCTGT
>NMRB01005112.1:14724-25459 GCA_002633025.1 Notospermus geniculatus
ACATGTATTCAATAGTACAAAAATTGGGTTTAACTCATCTCCCCCCCCCCCGTGTGAGCAGCCCCCTCCCCCGTGTGAGCAGACAATATTTCTTGGTGTAGTGGTGGTGTAGTGGTTCGGGCCTCCGACTAGCGGTCAGAGGATCCCGGGTTCGAATCCCACTGGGCGTGAGACTGTGGGCAAGTCTCTTTGCCTCACTGGCCTCTCTCCACCCACTCAGGTCATGTATAAATGGGTACCGGTCGGAAATGCTCGGATTGTAGCGCTGAATGCGCAGCTCATCTGAGTTCTACTGAAAGGTTTCAGGATAGACTGGGGTTAAGGTGTAAAGTCGGATGACACCTCTACCGTTGTTGATATCAGACTACATGTACATGTATAAACCCAAACTTTAACTTTAACTTTTTAAAAAAACTTTGAGAGAAATATAAGTCCGAAAGAATTTGAAGAAAACGTCTTCAGATGGTTGATAGGAACAACCTTTCTTCAAATATTTTGCAATCAATACCTCAGGATGTGAGAAAACTTTGACAGAAGATGTGGTCTTCTGACTCAGGGGCAAATGTCATTTGAAGGGCATTTTAGTACACTACTTACTAAACTCCCTACGCAGTTGTGTACCGCACACCCTTCGGTTTACTCGCTCTCCACAACTGCTTAACTTCGTAAAATTCCCCGCGTTTGGTCAACAGATGGCGCTGAGAGAGTCAACCAATGAGAGCGCCGAGCAACCCGTAACCACGCTGGCCTCAGAACTTTTTCATTGGCCGAGCGGTTCGTAGCCATGGTAGCACAAGAACATCCATTGCCAACGGACCAAAGAGTTCTGAAAGCAGCGTGCTGATAGGCTGTAAAACTCGCGCCAGGCCCTGACGCCATCTGTTGACCAAACGCGGCGACTTCCACGAAGTAAAGCAGTTGTGGAGAGCGAGTACATTTAAACCGAAGGGGGCGCGACTCACAACTGCGTAGGGAGTTTAACTACTTACGTCGTGGTAGGTCCAGAGAGATTCGTTGAGATTCTGTTGTCAGCTGGAACAACGTTATTGTCACACCAGGGACAGCGTTGCTTTTTGGAGTTGCGCCACTAATATAAGAGAAGAGAAACAGATGTGAAAGGAATGATAGTCCCAGGAATAAATGTCTGAGTTACAACAGCCTGCTGCCGTGTAAGTTCGAGTGGTCAGTGGTTTGTCGTAGGCCATATCCTAAACCCTCGCCGAACAAAAAACTGGGCCTAGGTAAGGCCACATAAAATTTTTTTAGTTTAGTTTAGCATCAGTCAAACTTGTAAAAAGTGAGGGAGTTTTTTTTAATACTGAAATGGACTGTGATCATCGAAAGAGAGCTTGGAAGCATTGCACCATTTACCATACGATAGACAAATCCTTAGTATTAACTCGAAAAAGGTTTTTATTCNGAATGTAAAGTATTGACGGACGTCATCAAAATTTGGTTAAAAACTTGGCGCAGCTCATGCGATTCGGAACAAACAGTAGGCCTAGCCTAGGCCTAGCCCGTATACTGTATGAATTTGATTTTTTGCTTTCTTTTCAAATGTATTGATATAGGCCTAATGAACCTTCGCAGGCCTTGTCTTTTAAGACGAGCAAAAAAGTGCATACGCCTCGCAATGCGCAAACAATAGGCCTAGAATTTCTAAAAATTGTTTGCGAGGCGCATGCACTTTTTGCTCGCCTTAAAAGACAAGGCCTGCCTTCGGGTCTTTCCCGTGTTGGAGACTTAGGGCCGTATTCTAGAAGCTTCCTTAAGTGTGAGGTCGACCTTTAGCTATTGTTTGCAGGGTAGAATACAGAAGATTAAGGTCGACCTTACACTTAAGGAAGCTTCTAGAATACGGCCCTTAATTTCTGCGTAAACGTACCATCCCGAACCATGAAAGACTTCAGAGTGTTTCATTCTGAACTGAAAACTGTCAATCACCCCCATCATCACTATGGTAACTAAGGACGTCCCGATTACGCCGTATCGAATGACGTAGAAATACCTTCTATGTAACGTCAAAATGACGTCACTGTGCCGTGCAGTAGCGAGCGCGTGTCCCTTTTGTTGACAGCTGCTTTTTTCATCAACGATTTAACCATGTCATGCATAATTTGTCTTAATAAGTTCAATTCTGTGAGGAATTGCAGGAATAAGCTGAAAAGTTTGTCGCAAAATGACGTTGATGCGACGTGAATATCACCTTCGTTGATTAAATGCACTCCAATCAAAGTTCGATATACATGTACTTTCATATTAAAGTGCCTCTGTTTGCATTAGGTTTTCTGTCTTTTGGCGGCCGACGTAACCTTTGACCTTTAGGCAACCTCGTTTATAGGTTTATAGATGCGGTCAATGTACATCGTATACCACATCACTAATTCATTTTGGCGAGGTTGATCATGATCATGGCAACAAATATTTTTCATATTGTTTGTGAGGGCGAAGACAATAATGGAGAGCGGAATTGAAAGAATCGACAACTGAAATAAAAACAATCCAATCAGGCACAACAAGATGGAAGGATCGATCAGTAACATTGAACGACCAGAAAATAACGACGTACATGTACGTACACATTGAGATAAACTTGGAAAGGAAAACAAAGGCCCCAGAGAGTTGTGACCGGACTTATTGGTAACAGGCATGACAGGCCAACCAACTGGCATATAACGTCACAGCCCTGGAATAGCACGACTCTAGCCCTCCATAGCTGAAGATCAACTGGCATCTAAATACGTACATATACACGTTGATCGGGCGTAGATACATGTATGTCATATTAAAGCTGAACTCCATGAACAAAAACCACAGCGCCGCAGTATGGTGGTCTACAGAAGTGCAAACGCCCTTCGAAACACCTCCAGAACATGATAGACCACCAGCGTATTTGGCGGCGCCACTGTATTCAATCTCAGGCTTTCTATCGAGACACATCAAGAGATAGTGTCCAAGTGACAGAGCCTGGGTAGACTTAGTACAGTCCGTAGGAACTTGAGCATGAGGTTGGTCAGGGTTCTTTAGTGATTGCGCGCAGTTAAAATATGTGGTACAATGGCAATAACTTCGGCATCAACAAATAATACACCACTTGTCTGAGTTTCAGAAACTCAATTTGGTATCATTGCAAACATGTTGCACATAAATCTTATTTTATTTCTTTTGCCATTGTTTTGTTATTTGAATATATTTTCACAGAAACGCAATGTACTTGATATGAGCAATAATGCATACATGACTCGCGCGATGTGTGTGTATTTGGAGAAAGAATATTTAATTGATTGCGGTAATTATGACCAAAGGGATAAAATAAGAATTATCCTCAACCTATACATAATGATATCTGATGACGTTGATATACGTCAAATGAGTGTTGTATTGTTTTTGAATGCATAAATGTTTTCAACTGGTGCTTTGGTAACACCATAAATGTCAACAAGACGTGAATACTATAGAATAGTGACCGACTTTACTCTCTGGTTCGGTAAGAACCTAATGCCTTCGACCTGCAGAAGTCACTGGATGCCATGTCTTGATGTTGCTCTATTGACTGACTCAGGGTGAATACAGTGGCGCCACCAAATAGCCTGGTAGTCTATCATGTTTCGGAGGTGTTTTGAAAGTGCCTTATGGTCGTTTGCATTTCTCTTGACCACCACCGTGGCGTGGTGGTCTTTGTTTAGTGCTCGGATCTCCAGTTTTTGTTCATGCAGTTCAGCTTTAAAGGAGCACGGTATTGCCACTTTTTTTCGCCAGCCGGCGCCATCGCGACACTCTCCAACTCAGGGACTAACTACGTTGTCGGCGAATTGACCCGATTTACTACGTACATGTACAGTTCGTGTTGCGGCCGCTAGGTGGCTCCCTCTAGTCGGCAGTCAAATAACGCATTAGAGATCCGCCGCACTAAAGGGCGGCGCACACGAGCGACAATTTTGACCGATTTGTCGGCCGACTTGGCTTCCGACCGCCAAAGCGACAAGATTTGGCGCTTCTGATTGGCTGATGTCTAGTCGCACCACCAGTCTCGTCGGCGGTCGCCCAGATTTAGTCGCTCGTGTGCGCCGCCCTTAAGGGTTGCTGCCAGAGAATCGTCAATCCGACCAGGCGCGACTTTTCCGGCTGTGATGATGCTACATGTTTCAATCACTACCTTATGCCTTTCAATATGGCTGACAGCAACAGTAAGGGTTATACATGGAAAGTGGGGTAGGTTAATCAAAGATGATGAAGTCAGTACGCGTGTGCCCGTCTAGTTGTAATTTTTGCTGTCAAAATTTCTCGAATGCGAAGTCCTTGATCGTTAAGGCTACACGTTATACTGACACGCCGGTTAGCAATTGTTACGCGGGCCGCGAACCCTTTGTAAAGCCTTTCACCGGCGTGTCCGTATATCGTGCGGCTCTATGTAAAATCGTAGCCTTGACGTGGTCGGCGAAACTTTGGTAATAAAAGGTGACATGCTCAGTCTAATGGTTCATTGTTGTGATGGCCTACATACAATATTTATGTCAGCTGACGGCACCGTGGTGCATAATTATTAAGTGAGACTAATCGCTATACTCGACGGAACTACATCTCTTTTTCAGACCAACACCCAGTCCCTGACGGCTACACCTACCAACAGGGAGACTGCGCAGGGAACGATATATATAACCCAATTCGCCCGATTCCATTTGAAATCTGTTTGGGGCTGTGTACGAAGATGAAATCCTGTCTCAGCGTCCAGTTTTGGACTACAAAGAGATATTGTTGTATAAAGAATTCCCATTGTTCCTCCCCAGACAAAGTGCATGATTCGTCGTTCAATATGTATGACAAGCAAGGTATGACAATATGGCGGAGACGCTTCAGCAACCCCTGGAATCAGCTTTGGTTTTAAACCGGGATCTTTGGTCTAAGTATAGGTGGCAGCACGATGGACACCCGAACGATGGACACCCGAACCATGGAGGGGTGTACCTCTCCATGGTTCGGGTGTACAGACTGTATAGGCCTATTATAGTACAGAGGGGATGCATACATACTAAAGGGTGTACGTGTTGTCTCTCACAGGGGTGTCTCAAGGGTGTCTCAGTGTTGTAGACGAACTCCTGTTGCCTGTGACTACACCTGGGACGAGGCTGGGTAACCAGCAGGCGGCGGCGCACAAGTCGGCGGCGTTGTGTGACGTATACACCAAACCTAAATTAGGCCCGCAAATAATAATTTCACGCTCTGCTTACTCAATTCCACGTCTCAAACTTCAGTCTTTACGGTCTTCATCGTTCCCCATGCGTTCCAGCCTCAAGCGCGCCTTAGTATGTATGTATGTAATTTATTTACAAAATAAAGTACAGAAGTAGGTGCAGGGGGCCAAGGCCAAGGCATTATCGGCCCCTGAACAGAATCTACAAATAAGAGTTTGATGGTGCATAGAATAGTGCGGGTGAAAATACAATATACAGAGGGACAATGGAACATATCAGAGGGGGAAAAGGAATGAATGAAATGAATATACAGAGAATGTACAATATACAGAAGGACAAAAGAACATATGAGATGAAAAAAATGAATGAAATAAATATACAGAAAATATACAATATACAGAGGGACAAAGGAACGAGAGGGAAAAAATGAATGAATGATCAGGAGAATGATGTTTAGGGGGGTTGTGGCAGCTACCCCTGCTAGCAAAGTGATGGTGGTGTATGATGGAGGGAGCGGGCTGTAGGTAATACGAATTTAAGATGCCACAACCCCCCTAAACATCATTCTCCTGATCATTCATTCATTTTTTCCCTCTCGTTCCTTTGTCCCTCTGTATATTGTATATTTTCTGTATATTTATTTCATTCATTTTTTTTCATCTCATATGTTCTTTTGTCCTTCTGTATATTGCACATTCTCTGAAGTAGTTTTCACGGGCTCGGTCTTGAGGCCTAGTGCTTGGGAACTCCATTTGGGGATCCCATTTGGACCAAATGCTGGTCAGATTAAAATTGAGACCTGCATTAATGACCTGTAGTACCGGAGAACAAATTTGTTACTTGCACAGTTTCGCCATGCGTCAGCTGAGGTGAAATATCAGTTATTTAAGAGCTATTGTATGTCTTTGTACGGGTGTCAAGTCTGGGACATATCTAGGCAGTATCTTCAGGGGTTTTTTACTGCATGGCGCAAATGCATCAGACGTGTTTTCAGCATTCCATCTAGGACACACAATAACCTTCTCAAATTTATCATAGATGATCTAGAGGTACAGTCAGTTGTTGAAAAACGTATTTTGAGTTTCGTTAGGGCGATGTCCTTGTCTAAAAACGCATACATCCAAATATGTCTTAGATTGGCCTTTAATGGAAGCCGCTCTTCATTGAGTAACAGTCTAAATGTTATTTCCCACAAATATGATATCAACAAGGAAAACCTATTAGTGTCGCAGCATAGAATCAATGCGCGTCAACGTCATGTGGATCCAAATTACTTGAGAGGGGCCCACATTAGGGAACTTGTAGCGATGAGGGACCACGGATACGAGTTCCTCACTAAAAATGAGATTTGTCAAATGATTGACCTTCTGTGTGTAACTTAATGTACATGTACAAGATGCTGTTTTAGTCTACTGTTTCTAAGTAGCCTACTGTCGGATGAAGTGTTAATCCTAATGTCAGGCTAGGTTTCAAAGTTCATGTCAATTTTTCTTGTATGTGATATGCACTGCACCAGCACCATTTTACTGCACGTCTTAATTGTAATCGTTTTTTGCTTGCAAAAGGTGATTATGAAATAAACACATATATATCGGGTGTCCCAAAAAAAGTGAACCGCTTTTTTTGACAAGTATTTTCTCAGCGACAGATGAACCGAATTCATTGGAATTTTTCACGGAGTAACCTTAGGGTATCATCAACAAGTCTGCGAAATATCTAGGAGATCGGTCGCAAATTATGCGAGCACTGTCAAATTCAAAACAGCATGTCAACACCTGCGTGAACATGATGAAGGTCACATTGCATTAGCTCTGATATTGGATTTTTGACATGCTGTTTTGAATTTGACAACACTCGCACAATGTGTGACCGATCTCTTAGATATTTTGCAGACTTGTTGTTGGTACCCTACGGTTACTCTGTGAAAAATTCCAATGAATTCGGTTTATCTATCGCTGAGAAAATACTTGTCAAAAAGCGGTTCACTTTTTTTGGGACACCCGATATATATTAGCCGCCCGCGCCTTAGTCGCGAAGCACAGCCCATTTTTAGTCATTCTCGAAAAATTATTTACATAACCATATCACAGCAGCGTTCCACTTTTGACGTCAGATTGCTTCGCAGATTGGCCGCGTCGCGGCGTTCCGGGAACATGGCGTCAAGTGAATTTCTATTGAAACATCTCTCACTCTGTCCCGGTCATTTAAAAACTGTATATAAACATGTATAGGTTACTTCTTCTTGTTTCACGCAGATAAATCCATACGGGGCAACTTCAAGTCACAAGGAGCGCCACCTACAGGGAAAGTTTTGAAAGCAATACCGACCGTCGCATCTACAATCCGTTGCGCCGATTCGTGTTTACTCCGTCAGGACTGTAGCGCCTTGATATTCGATAAAATGTCGAAGAAATGTTACCTTTTCGACTGTATCAAATATGATAATGCATTGGATCCTGCGTTTTTTGGCAACAGCAATTTTTTTACTGTGACTATATCGTAGTCGTGTCAGATTATAAAGCTAGGCGCGCACAGACGACGAAAAACGCTCAGAATAATTTGGCACAGCCGTTTTTGAAATAATTATTCAAAGTATCAGGTGTAGATAAACTTATGTCAAAGACTGTACATGTACATTATACATAATTTTTAGTATGAAACACATACACGATCAATATTATTGCACAATATGGGGCCAAAATAAGGGCATCTGCTTCTGGCATGATGGGCAGGGGTAAACATGGCAATAATATTGCCCATTTCGAGCCTCATATTGTGCAATAATTGATAGATAAATCAACGAAAGTTAGGCCTACAGTTTTAACACAAAGAAGATGGCCAACAGGACGCCTTGGTGGTGGTGCTCTGTCCGAAACAAGTTGCATCAACGCCCCGCTATCCTGTCGCCATTTTGTATCTCGCGACGGCCGACGTAACCTTTACTTTTAGGCAACGTCGTATATGCATGCTCGATAACACTGTTCAAATCTATCTATGTGAATGACCTAAGTTACCAATTAGGTATTGGGAGTGTTGCTACACATAAAAAAATGAGTTGAAGCATGTTACCTTACCTGATTAAGTGTTAGTCACGCTATAACAGCTCGTTGAACTTCTCAAGTTTTGAAGGTATGGCGGCCATTTTTGTTTCGACATGGTATCAGTACAGCCTCGCTGTTACCAATGGCTGTATATAGGTTGGACAGGAGACCAGTCTTATCAAGGTGGGGAAGGAGAAAGAGTCACCTAATGCATACTGTTGGGCTTTAATCCATGCGAGGTCATTTTTGTAAGCCGATACATCATGTAATTGTAGTAGAGTAGCATCAATACGAGACGAGAATTTATCCCCCGCTTTTTTACTTCTCCAATTACATGAGAACCCTTTTCTTACATATCCGATCAATTTGACCTTTTTTTTTACCAAACTCTAGATATAAACCCCGCCCATTGCGTTCGAGAGAGGACAAATGCTTGCTGAAACAACTAAACCCGATGTAACATTACAGGACTGGTGTTAATTTACTCAAACTTGCTGCATGCTAGACCAAAAACCCGATGTAACATTGAAGGTGTTCGATTACTTACCCAATCTTGCTATTGTTTCAAGGTTATCGTGTATCATGTGAAGCGGTTGCGAAACACGACCCATCCAAATCCGCCCTGCTTGACCTCATAGAAATCGGCGAGAGAGCCAAGAAACAGACTGAATGTATCAGATGATGCGTCGAGTAGGAGGTGAAAAACAGCTGCTGGCTTACATTTATACGGCGTTTTATTTCACCGACTTAGATTACCTTCAGATTCCTGGGACTCGGCGACAGGGGATCACAAGACCGATTTTCTTTTCCAATGATAGCTGCTTTGCGCTGTTGCGGGAGAGAAAACTCGGGCACGGTGCGCCCTGCTTGATCTGTGTATCCTCGAAGTCGACGTCCTGTTTTCAACACCCAAACAACTGGAGACGGTGATACTCCTTACGCCTTCCTGGTCAGGGGCACTTGGTGGCGATTTCTGTTCTTGACGACATAGATCGACAGGTGCGCTGGCCGACTTGTGCTGAAATCCTCGAAAGGAGCATCGTTTTGACCAGTCTTTCTCCAGTTTGTAGGCTATTCGGTGGCTATTTCGCTTTTAATCGGCGATGAAGGATTTTGGTGAGAGGCCAGCTCAAACGTCATTTTGGATATCACTTGTTATCTTGGTAAATTCTGCTTTTAGTACCACTTTTTATAAATCAAAATAACTTAAATTTTTCGGCCGTGCGCTGTAAGAAGGCCACCCCGGTCACGTGCGAGGAATTGACCAATCAGGCGAGGTTACATTGTTAAAGTAGATCTTTAAAAACCCGGTTTTCTCCGTTTATCAAAGTTAATATCTGGGGAAAGGCACTTAAATATCCTGTTTGACACAGAAATATATTGAGAGAAGAATAATTTTCAAGTTTTGAGAAAGTTAGATATGAGCATAAGCCTGTCTTCCAGTGGTGTTAAATCTATTACTACGCGGATTTGGAGTTCCGGGATTGAAATATCGTGCGAAATAACCCCTCATATTTTCAGTACCCCCAAACCTTGAAATTATCATGGTCAACCCACAACGAAAACTTTATGGTTTGAAGCATTAGGTTAGACTTATGTTGTGTCCGAACCGTTCCTTCCAACGAAGGTCTGGGACCAATCTATGGGCACAGGCATCTCGCCATTTCTAATGGTAAATGCATTTGGCCATGTATTACAGGTGCATGACCCACCGTTTCATGAAAATCACGTTGAATCCAGCTTACGGTTACTGCGTTTTATGTCATGTCCGTCCAAAGCCGGAGAAGATATACGTCAGGACTTAGATTCTGTGGCGGATCAACACGCTGTGGCTAGTGCTGCGGGAAGGTTTGCGCCTACGTCTTTGATCGAAGCTGAAAGGAAGGAAAAAAATCTCTGTCATAACTGAACAACCAGCAGGATGACGCCACAAACAACACTCCTTGGCACCATCGCCAATACTACTGTCCCCTTGCACGAGCAACCAGGTAAGACTTTGCCCTATGGAATATCAAATGCTGAAATGGAAACTCTACGACTCCTCCAATCCATCTACAACGCTTTCAACCTGTCCTTTCCACCTGTTCTTTTCTTTCTGGGGATCTTTGGTAATATTTTCTCTATCTTTGTACTCAATCAGCCGAGCTATCGTAAGACTTCCACTGGATTCTACATGATAGCGTTAGCAATCTGTGACATCAACCTGGTATCAAATTGTCTCCTACACCACTATCTACGACGGAACTTCGGCTGGGTCGTAGTCAACCGTTCTTTCTGCCGATCCCTCCTATTTTTTCTCTTCAGTGGTGGTAAACTCTCAAGCTGGGTCGTCCTTCTCATGACCATCGATCGAATGATAGCAGTAGTTTTTCCTTTCAAAGCTGTTGTCCTGTGTACGAAGTACCGTGCAAAGATTTTAATCACCATTTCGACTTTGTTCACCATATTTAGGTGTGTTCCTGGTTTCATATGGGCCAAATCCATATACATAAGGAAATACGA
>NMRB01005113.1:0-10142 GCA_002633025.1 Notospermus geniculatus
ATTCATCAGTCCTACAATAGACTGATTCTCGTCTTTGCCGCCTACACTCACTGGCGCTGCCGGAACGTCAGCGGCAAAGGCGGGAACTAGTCCACAGCGATCACTGCTTCTCTATTCCTCCAGCGCACAGATCAGGTTACGGAGTGCATTAGTGTATACTACTGGCCTGTGCAATTGAAAATCATGATTGCGCAAGACTGACTGGAGAGAACGATTCGGAGAATCCAGTTGAGCGGGCGCCTTGCTGCATAAATTATAGCGGTATCGTCTGATGCCGATATATCAGGTTCGTGGGACTCGTGCAGGCCGTGAATGTCGCGCGTCCAGGCACTTTTATATTGTTAGCAGATGGTGAGAGTGTGCATCGAAATGATTTTTGGTGCGTTTTAAACCAGAGTGATAAAAGTGTGGGTCCCTGGCTGTTTTTTATCATGCGTCCTCAGGATTCAAGCACTGCTTTCTACGTGCGTCAGACGGAGATTTCGTGCGTATTTGACCCGGGAGCTCGGGTCCTTGGAAACACTGGGACATATTCGGCGCCCGCCTCCAACGACCACCCTCGGCGGCCCTGACCCCCCTCTGCCCAAAATCAGTACTTTCGGCGTAGAGCACTGGACGCAGAAAGTATACGCAGTTTTTACACAAGTCTACGCAACACTACGCTACGCCCTTCCATACGTAACACTACGCCGGCCTCATAGGATTTTTCGTCGGACTGTCAGTGTCATAGGGTAGCATACTATTGCGTAGGCATGGCGTACAGTAGCATAATGTTGCGTAGACTTGTGTAAAAACTGCGTACTTTCTGCGTCCAGTGCTCTAATGTACCGAAAGTACGCGTACCCCTTTGCGTTCATTGGTGTATTTCCGCGTAGGCACAGCGTGCCGTAGGGCAGCGTAAGCCCGGCGTAATCGGTACGCAGCACTACGCAACTCTACGTCGGCCCGGTTTGAAAGGGGCTTAAAGGAGCTGGACGTCCAAGTTGTAAACACTCACTCACTGGTTCTCTATCCACGCGACGCCTGCGGTGCTGCCACCTATTGTCGGTGATATGTACTGACGTGAATATCGTGAGTGAGTTGCATTGGACCGGGCACCAGTCTACCGATCACGGGGCGCTACTGGTGCTACCACCTTCACGAAGGAATAAAACTAGTTTGCCGACCACTGTTTGTAAACAAACTGGTTTGTTTACAACTTGGACGTTGAACTCCTTTAAGGTAGCAGCTTCACCACTTTCGCTGTACAGGCAATTTTTTCGTGGTCGCACCACAAAATTGGCCAAGTGTGTGATGAGCCACTATGGAAATTTTATGGTGACCAAGGGTTGCTGAAAATCAAACCGGTTTGATTTCTGACACCACAAAAATTAACTCATTCATTGTCGTTGTGGCCAGTTGTGGTGAAGTCTCTGAAGCGTGCTGTGGACTTGCATATTGAATATTTCTTTTTTCAGTCAAACAACCGTACACTTCATTATTCAGCACACCTGTGACCTCACATTGTAAAGGGATTGAAATACTCAATGATGACCCACTTTACTCGAGTGATTTATATTTATCATCTATAGTCCTACTGGCATAATGGGTGACTTTCATGACTTTGGGTGATTGTAAGTAAATGAAATGCACTCCTTGAAGCTCCTTTGAATCTCACACACAGTCGTGATAGTGATATTGACTTTAAAGAATTATTAGATAGAGAGCAAACATGACACTGTTCTATTAACCCAACTGACCACTTGGTTAGCAATAGGGCCTACTTCTCCCAAGTACAATGTAGGCTAGCAGTCGGACTTCACAAGACAGCAATGACTTCACTGTTGATTATGCTTATATTAAATATAAATTCTGAAAGTGAAACAGTGTCCAAGTCCATATTTTTCTAAAGGAAGCACTGGTCCGATAGTTAAATACGCCTAATAGTGGCTTTAGCATATGTGGCCCCTAATTAATTTGCACAGGGATGACACAAAAAAATGGTCCATGGACCATGTGCTCACTCGTTTGCACATAACAGTGTAATGACAGAGAGAGGTACATGTCGGTTATGAGCAATCTGGGTCAAGTCATTCCCAAGTTGCAGGACCTCAATGATTGCTGGGTTATGCCCACTGGCGGCCATATTGGATGTCCGATCGGGCCAAAACTTCACATGCACATAAAGGTCATCTAGAGGGAGCCACATAGCACATTTGAGCGCTCTAGGTCAAGTTGGTCCTGAGTTATAGCACATTTCATGAATTTCGGGTTGCGCCACCTGGCGGCCATATTGGAAGTTTAATCAGGCTGAAATTTGACGTGCTTGTAAAGGTCACCTAGAGAGAGGTAAATATCAAGTTTGAGCACTCTGGGTCAAGCCGTTCCTGAGTTATAGCACTTGGTCGATTTTCAGGTTACGCCACCTGGCGGCCATATTGGATGTCCGATCGGACCGAAACGCGGTAGTTTTGAAGGTACCCCTCTAATACATGTTTATGCAAGATATGAAGATGCTCGGTGAAATAATGAAGACCTGTGGCAGGTTCGTCACTTTTGTCGAACTTTGACCTCTATGACCTTGAAAAGTAGGTCAAATCAAAAACCCGTTATATATGTTATGTATTCTAATTAGATACACCTATGATAAAAATTTGGAGATGATCCAGTCATTAGTTCAGGAGTTATTGCACTTTTTGTGTTTTTGGTTTTGGCCACCTGGAGGCCAAGCCAAGAATCAAATCGGACCGAAACTTGGTGTCATAGGTCATATGACCTAGGGGTATATATGTACCAAGTTTCAGATCAATAGCTCCAGCGGTTATGAAACGTGCCCTGCTAACGGACCACGCCGGACGACGACGACGACGACGACGGACGACGGACGCCACAGGACGATAAAAGCTCACGAGTGAGCTAAAAATTACAAGATTTCCGACTTATCGGATAAATCATTTTCTTCAAGTAGGCCTACGTTGTCATATCATGGAAAAAAAATTTTGGCAAGGCCCTACAGTAGGCTCACATTGTGGCAATAAGCCGGCTGGGAAAATAATTTGATTTTGAGCTCGACAACGGTTTAAGGTTGGTGAGGTTTTTCATGGGCGACATGGTCATAGGCCTACTAGCCACCTACCATGCCTTTAGCCTGCATGTACCTAACCTAGCCTAGGGCCAGGCCTAACCTACCATAGGCCTAGGCCTAGCCCTTGTGACCTCCTCCCAGTAGGCCTATTTTCTCCCGGGTTGGAAGGTATGCTTAGCTTGTCCTCTACCTTGTCAGTATACTATAATATAAGGGCAGCTTTCCATTGCAGCATTTCCGTGCACGGAAAAGCTTGAAAGCATTGTTTTTTTCCACGGTGTTGAAAAACAATGCTTTCGAACGTTTCCGTGCATTGAAATCATTCCAATGGAACACTGCCCTTCCCAAGGCCTATGCAACGTCCATACCCCACCCCACCCCACCCAAGTCAAGAAGAAAGAACTGTGCATGATGTGTGTAGGCAAGGCATGACTTGAATTGAAGTTGAGTGATTGCATGACATTGATTCAGAGCTCGGAAATCGGATTCAGAGGCTGGCAGCTTCCTGAAATGAAACTCACCAATCTTTGCTAAACTAGCAACCAGTATCCACAGCCCGATTATGTAAGGATCTGCAACACGATTGAAGTCCACACCAGCAACATGATAACGCTTATGTCCATGTTCAGGTGAAACGGACGAGTTTGGTGCAGTCGTCGACATGTTCATCACAGTCTGAGTCACACCACCACTCGCACCTGCTGCTGCTGCTGCAGCTGCAGCAGCATCCGACGGCATGATCACAAGACATTCGACGACGAATCCTACAAATACCGGTCCTATTCCTAAACCAGCAGACGAATACATGGTGCTTCCTGGAAATCGTGGAGAAGAAATCGAGATTTGTCGATAAATTGACAAGCCGTGCTATCAGCATGCAGCCGACATGCCGGCTATGAAGCACGCGTCAGAATGACAGCACATGTTCACATTGCACATTGCACACACCCTTGAACTGGATTGGCCGGTGGCGACATCTATGCATCAGCTGATTCCCGCCTTCCCGCGTATGGGAACACGTGGGTCGGGTGGGGCGCAGGTTGGAAGCAATATGATTGACCGTCTGCGCTGACGCATGACGTAGCTGGCCTTTTTACAGGGGGCCGTTGATGCTTTCGCCCGCTAATAATGCTGATGCTTTGGCCCGCTAATCTGTTTGACATTATTGAGTAATAAACAAATTAAAAACCTTTTTATTGAAAATCCATTGAATTTATTTTCCCGGCGGTGAACGTGCGTCGTTTTTGGTCGGCGGCGGGCTTCCTGTGAGGTTGCGGCATTCACCTCCGGCTGACCGCAGGTAAAGCGGGTGATCCACTGCCGCGATTTCGGCTTGAGACGCGGTTGCGTTCCCTTGCGGTTCCCGGTTGCGGTTACTTTATAAAGCGGGTGATCCACTGTTGCGATTTTCGCTTGAGACGGGGTTGCGTTCCCTTGTTACCTTATAAGGACTTATTCCGATTGCCATATAAGGTGATCGCAAGGGAACGCAACCCCGTCTCAAGCCAAAATTGCAACAGTGGATTCGCCGCTTTAGGACTTCCGATTGCCATATAAGGCAATCGCAAGGGGCTGCAACCCCGTCTCAAGCCAAGATCGCGACAGTGGATTCGCCGCTTACGTCGCAGTCGATCAGGTGTTGAGGTATTATCGCCTGCAAGATTGCAGCAAAAATTCCTACCAGCTATGGAATTCCTTGCCGGTGGTGGTTTGCCATGGTTGCGGCGGCTTTAGGACAATTCGTCCCCGGACAATTCGTCCCCAGACAATTCGTCCCTGGACAACTCGTCCCCAGATAATTCGTTCCCATGGACAATTCGACCCCAGACAATTCGTCCCCATGGACAATTCGTCCCCAGACAATTCGTCCCCATGGACAATTCGTCCCGAGACAATTCGTCCCCAGACAATTCGTCCCTGGACAATTCATCCCTTAGGACAATTCGTCTCCGCTGAATTGAATTTTAGAGGTTGCTTCACTCAGCTGGGACTTTGTTGTAGCCAGGACATAGCACTGTTTTTAGTCTTTTGAGGTCCGACAGATAAGGACAGCCAGAGTGAATATATGACATATCAAGATATATATAACTGTCCATCATTCCTGAAATGTCTACGCAGGGCAGTTTCAATGTCGTCTTATTTTAATTCCTTTGGCAAGAAACCTAAACACCTCAACACTTAGGCCACACTTTTTTTATTTTTAGGATTACAGATTTTTTTCAGGATTACAGATTTTTTTCAAAGCAAGCAATGTCGGAGGATGGAATAAAAACGAAAATAAAGAGACACGAGGCCACGCAATGGCGCATCGGCCTATGGCGAGGGTTGGATGGACTGAAACAAAAAGGCCGTACCCAAAAGACTAAAGAATGAAGAATCCTGGCTTCAGCCTTTGTCTTCATACCCAAAAAGAAAACAAAAAGGACGTAACAAAAAGATTAAAGAATGAAGAGTCCTGGGTTCAGCCTTTGTCTTCAGACCCAAAAAGAAAACAAAAAGGACGTAACAAAAAGATTAAAGAATGAAGAGTCCTGGCTTATTGAAACAAGTCAATTCAATTCAGCAGGGACGAATTGTCCTTGGGGACGAATTCTCCATGGGGATGAACTGTCCGGGGACAAATTGCCCTAGGGGACGAATTGTCCAGGGACGAAATGTCCTACACGACAAAATGTCCTGCAGGACAAATTGTCTGGGTACCAATTGTCCTCTAACCGTTGCGGCGATATTTTGTCGCAGAATGCACGCAAGCTCGCCGTAGGCCTCGCTTCAGTTTTTCATCCAAGGAGACCACACAATTTCAAGTCTTCCCATGACTTCATTAGGCCTACATATCGCACGCAGTGGCACGGGGAAAGCCAATGCTAGTGTGGCTTTTGCTGAAAATAAGTGGCTAAAGGAAACGATTGCATCCATTTTTCTTCTGGTATGGAGATGCGTAAATCGCAACAGTGGATCAGGTTCCCTACTTGCGATCGCTTGCGGCGGTAGTTGCCGCAACTCCAACGCAAGCTTGCCAGCGATGCATCACACCGGCATACCGCCAGTTGCCGGAGGCACGCCTGCAGTGGAGTTGCGATCACCGCAACCAAAAATTCATAAAGCGAGCGACCGCTCGCTTATAAATTTTTGCCGCAACCCAATCGCAAGTAGACCACAACGAAATCGCGACAGTGGATCCCCGCTAAACAATGAAATCAATGAAAAGGAAAAAACTTCTTGTTTTTGCAATATTTAATGAGACAACAATAACATCACAAAACATTTAAACACTAACATCGAAGTTGAGTGTAAACTGTGGAATGGCAATTGTATGGGACGTATCTGATATCATCACTGAAAGAAACAGACTAACAGTGGAAAATAAAACATATGCGGTAAAAATCATGAGGTCCCAGTAAGAAATGTTTTTTTGGCTGGAATAATTATTCCACCTGACCTTTTACCAGATCTTCTACATTAAAGTCAGAAAAAAATGGGTGAGGCTGAAATTCTTACTTCTAGAACAGCAGTTTGACAGAATTCTGATAAGAAATATAATATAAATCTTATAGGATAAATGCAATTGTACAGTTGGGAAAAATATTAAATGCTTCAGCAGTGTTTGTCCTATCTACAGCTAATATTCACAATTTCATGATTTGGCTCACCAGCCTTTAAAATACAGTTTGGACCATTTCATTGTTTTGCAGATCACATCTTGAGAAAATTACCTCGACAATATATGAATCTGAAATATATCTGTTTTGTCAAATTGACAATTTACCAGGGTACTGTAATGCCAGTATAATCCCTTCTGAGTTACACTATACCGTACAAGGTCAGCTCCCTTCAAACAACAGCAAGGGGTTTAGTTAACATTTTGGAGAAGAATTCATGACTTCCTATTAACCCAAAAATAAGGAAGTATTGGGGCTTTTCTTGGAAGTCTAAATGTACTTCATAAGTTAAATACATGTATATTAGCAGTTTAAAACTGTTTGGAAGTGGGCCTACTTGACTTCCTGGAGCCTAAAATTCGGAAATATTTTGACTTCCAAACTCCCTCTAACTAAACCCCTGGTTAAACATAGGAAGCTTATCTAGAACTCTCATTTTCCAACAGACATGATATATTTCATCAATCGTTGATCTAAATAAATGCAACATACATGTACATGTATCTATTGGGGAGATTTCCAACTCCATCAACGATCCATGTATTTTAGAGGAAAGGAAAGTATAAATCCAGTTCCAACGCTCAGCAGCTCTGGCCACACACAACAAGCAATTCAGACTTGGAGTAAAAAGAACCTCAAAGTACGTGAGAAATCAACCAAATGTGGAAAGTGAGTTGGAATTCCATGATAGAAAGCTTGCTGGCATGTCGGTGATAGACTAAGCCATTTTATAACACTATCGTACAGGAACACTGCAGGCGATGCGTCGGTCACTCCTTTAGGCCTTATTACCACCACTGGCGAGTGCCTAATCGTGGGAACCAATCAGAAGACCTGTTATTCACTAAGGAGTAGAATGATTGGCTGATGGGAAAGGTGATTGTTAGGGTCAGCCCCGGGGGGTCAGCCTTATATCTTAACACAGAGAATACACGTCCCACGATTAGGCACTCGACAGGCCTCTACATAGAGCTACAACACTTCGGTATTCTAGGCACATTTCTTAGGGCACGCGTATAGTGTGAATCAAGCAAGGTTATTTCAATGAGTGGTTTATATAAGACCAAAAGTATATAACAAGTGCATGGACGGATTGTGGCTGGATTTTGAGAGTGTAGCAGATATGTGTTGACTAGTAAAACCAACAAGATAACATTTTATATACTATCTCACAATATAACATAACATGCTGGACTGCACAAGATATGGACTATAAACAAAATTCAATATATATATTTTTACGTACATGGCTCGGACACAAGGTGCTGCAATGTCAGTGAATCTAATTACATGTACATGCAATAGGGAACACCGATCACGCAGACCACGCGAGAATATACGCGTGGTTTTGAACTGATAGTACACCAATGCCACCTATTATTCATGATGATTCAAGGTGTGATTGGCCGTGCTTGGTGAACCGCATCTCTCGAACAATGGGCCTAAGTCAACGCTAGGTGTCTCGTCTGCTCTATCAGTAGTCATCATGTGACCAATTGGCGCTCCCCATTGTAGATGCAACTATTTACATGTAATGTAAATATATGGATTCATTACATGATGTAATCGAAAATTCATGAATTTCTGATACAACTGACTTCATCAGAAGTTTACACATGTACCAGGATTCATTCAAATACAACTTGTCCACCTGAAGAACCCAAGCTGATTTCTTTCAGAAGTGAAAGAAAGAGAAATAAGGGTATAAAGCCAAGAGAGTAAATTTGTATCTACATGTACTCCCAAACTGACCGTGAAATGCAGGTCCAACCCTAAGCAGCGGTAGGCTATTATCCTAAGTAAGGGCCAAGAGCGGTATGCATGCCATCAACATCTTAAATATTCAACTTAGTTTTCCCCTTAAAACTGCTAAGTATTCCTTACAGAAGGATATTTCTTAAATGATTTGCACACGTAACATATCATAGGTGAACCTGAGGGAAGTATTTTCCATCGAGTAAAACTTCCTTAAATTCCAAAGTTTCTATTAATACCGCCAGTTTTCAATTAGGTATGCCACACATCTCGGCCAATGGGAGTGACCATTACAAACAAATTATTAGACTAAATTGGTTTGGTGATGATTGCGCAATGTTGCCCACTGAAGGTTTCTAAAGCTAGCAGCACACGTCACCACTTTCGTTGCTTCCACGAAAATGGCCAAGTGTGCTGTGGCCGGCAATGACCACTCACAACGGAAATTCTGTGGTGACCACGAGTTGCCACAAGTTGCCGAAAATCAAACCAGTTTGATTTCTCAACACGAAAATTGCTTGTAGTTAATAGTTGTGGTGATGTGTGCGCCATCAGTAGCACATGAGACGTCTGCTGTGAACCGGCAACCGCCACAAAAACTGCCGACCACAAAAATTGCCTGTGTGAGCAACGAAAGTGGTGACGTGTGCTGCTAGCTTTAGTGGCTGAGGAAAACTCAGGTTTTTACTTTAAATACCTAACACCACAAGCCCTAACTCGGACCTATATGCATTCAACCGAAGTTTCTTCACTAAGGTACTGGTACCTCTGGAAGTACCTTTTAAGATAAAGGGTCATTTGAAGGAATTTCCCAACCATAAGGTTCACTCACTTATCTATTTTTTTATACCACTTAAGAAACTAGGATAATTCTTAGGACAAAACTTAATGAGAAATTCTTAAATAAGGGAAATTTTACATTTAATACCCCCATCACACTGAGCTAGTTCTCAGTACGTTCTTGAAAATGTTGCCGAACGGGCTCAAACTGTGTGCGAGCGGAGTGGATGTAGTGGCAACTTTTTACAGTCTTTTTACGATCTTCTTGGATGGGCTCGGACGGGAAGAGTGCGCCAGAACTTCGAGACATTATTTGGCCAACGGTTACATGTTCTAGCCCGTTTTATGACTTTTTTAGGACGGGACAGGACGTTTTGAGAATCAGTGTGACAGTACCTTAATAAGGTGTTTCATGCGTAGAGCCCTGAGCTACCTATTTGCACCTTAGCAAATGCACCCTTCATCCGGTGTTTTGGTAACATTGGATCCAATAATTGCTAACATTTTGAAAACGCATTTAGTGACAGAAACTTGGTAAACCTAAACCCCTTGTTGTGCTACGAGCTAGCACTGGTCCTGCAGTGTCCTGTTTCTGTGACTGTGTGAGATATATCCTTTATATCTGGCTAATTATCGCAGCCACCTTGGGCACAGATGTCGTTCAATGCATCTTGGGCTTCCTTAACACCACTAAGAGCGGCATGTTCGATGTACTTTCTTGCTTCACTGCAACAGAAATGAAATGTTTTAAACTTCTAGGCACTGTTTTTGTCACATAAACCGAAGTCATTTTGCCTACAACAACAAGAAAGATGTGAGTCTCCCTATGCAGCTGTTGTTTTCTGCTCGCTATCCACTTACAAATGGATGAATTGATGACAGGG
>NMRB01005114.1:11003-21890 GCA_002633025.1 Notospermus geniculatus
GTCGATACTGTTGTAGAACTTTGACTTCTGTGACCTTGAAAAGTAGGTCAAATCAAAAACACGTCATATATGTTATGTATCCTAATTAGATACACCTATGATAAAAATTATTTGGAGATGATCCAGTCATTAGTTTAGGAGTTATTGCACTTTTTGTGTTTTTGGTTTTTGCCACCTGGTGGCCAAGCCAAGAATCGAATCGGACCGAAACTTGGTGTCATAGGTCATCTGACCTAGGGCTATATATGTACCAAGTTTCAGATCAATAACTCCAGCGGTTACGAAACGTGCCCTGCTAACGGAAGACGGACGCTGCACCACGACAAAAGCTCATGGGTGAGCTAAAAAGTGGAAATTCAACTGCAGAAAGTTTATGAGTAAACGTAAGTTCGGAGTCGATCTATTCCTAAAAGCGACTACACCACCTGACATGAAACAGCGAAGGTCGTTGTTTCTTGAAATGACCCAAGTCCTACACACATCAAATTCAGAACCCAGTCTGTTTGTATGGCAGTGATTCAAACGCAGTGCTATTCTGTGTCATAAAACTACCAAGTCAATCTGTTTTCTAAAGTAATTGAAGTATTACATCAAACGCTGAAGTCGATCTATTTCCTAAAGTGATTGATTAGATGCATTACATAAAACGGTGAGGTCGATCTTTTTTCTAAAGTATTGAAGTTTTACATAAACCAGTGAGGTCGATCTAATTTCCAAAGTGGTTGTTTAGAAACATTACGTAAACAGGTGAAGTCAATCTATTCCCTAAAGTACGTAGAAAATGAGTGCAACACCTTGTTGTAGATCAACTGTTTATTGGTCCGAGGACCCGATACAAGCTTTCGACACTTACTGTGTCTTCATCAGGTATGAAAACTTACCTGATGAAGACACAGTGGGCCGATTTCACAAATGGCGTTTAAGACTTAGACGCGTGTAACTTCGTCAAATGCATGGTGGATGTGCGTGCATTTAGTGAAGTTACACGCGTCTAAGGCTGCTTTTCCACGAGACGTTTGCGGACGCGGTTTCGGTGGCGGGAGCGGGTGCGGGTTAAACTGCTAAAGGGAAATACGTTGGCTCGAATTTTTCCACCCGCGCCCGCTTCCTATTCCGCGCCCGCAAACGCCTCGTGGAAAAGCAGCCTTAAGGGCTCCGCACACTGGCGACTAAAATGGGGGCGACTACCGATGCGACTACTGCGTCGCCTGCGATAATTACCTTTGAGGTCGATCATTGATGTCATCCACGACATCACTGATCTTCCAAGGAAGCATTTGTCGGAAACGAGTCAACCAACACTAAAAAACTGAAAATATGCTCAGTCGCTTCTGTGGTCGCAAGGCCGGTCGCCTAGAAAATCGTTCGAAAAATCGCTAGTGTGCGGTGCCCTTTAGTCTTAAACGCGCTTTGTGAAATCGGCCCAGTAAGTGTCGAAAGCTTGTATCGGGTCCTCGGACCAATAAACAGTTGATCTACAACAAGGTGTTGCACTCATTTTCTACGTATTTCTACAATAAGATCAACACGGCACCTACTACTATCTATTTCCTAAAGTGTTGATTAGAAGTATTTCATAAAACGCTGAGGTCGATCTATTTCCAAAAGTAATTGAAGTATTACATAAACCAGTGAGGTCGATCTAATTTCTAAAGTGGTTGTTTAGAAGCATTACATAAAACGGTGAAGTCAATCAGATTTCCTAAAGTATTTCATAAAACGGTAAATCTATTTCCTAAAGTGGTTGATTCGAAGTACATGTACGTATTTCATAAAGGCCGGGTTTATTTGGCAAGCATGCTTGCCGAGCAGTTCCCTTTTTCGTCCTTATTTAGCAAGCATGCTTGCCATCTAATGCTGAAAAATGTCCCTATTTGGCAAGCATGTCACGCCCCCTAATGAATATTAATCAGGATATGTGCTTGCCATATTATTCAGCAGGTTTGGCTATTGGGCAAGCAAATATGCCATTTGTTTGTTATATTAACCTTGGAGGAAGTTATAACCTATCCAGGTGCAAGCAAGTGCCAGGGGAGATCGGGGGGGGGGGGGCGGCACAGCAGAGTAAAAAACCTCATGTCCATGTTGTACCTTATGGACGGAAAATTTGAGAGGCACGGCGCTGAATTTTAGGCACGGGAGGGAGCGATAGTATTTTTATGGTCCCTACATATCAATGTAGGGACCATCTTAGACCGAAAACTCCTGTCTCCGAACATAACAGAGGTATGATTCTACGACCGGATACATCAATACAAACTCCTATGGGGACTAGTGTAAACGAAAATTTGCATATCAATAGGGCGAACACGCTGCACTTTTATTGCGAATATCTCGAAAACCTACAGCGAAAATTGCTTTTAATACCAAATATTTGTAATGTTCATATTAAACAGTAGGTGACTGGACCATTTTGATTGTAATCTGACCAGAACACATTGGTTTAATTGCTTTTCTTCGGTGCGATCTTGCATCGCGCCGAACTTGGCTGCCATAATGTTTTGATGACGTCACTTTTGGCGTTTGCCTCTGCTGTCATCGGAAATCGCCGAGTGTTTCCGATTGCTCAAACTGCGCCTTCTGCGCATGCGCAATGGTGAAAGTTTATTCCTCCAAGGGCGAAGAAACATCCGATAATTACGACCTTTCGAACCTTCAACTCCCAAGTGACCTTTCGCTCCGGAAGTCAACAAACCAATGTACAGGGATATGGCGGCGTGTTTTCACTGTCCTTCAAACTTCGGATTTTAAACGCTTTTGAAGTGGTCAGATTTTTTGGGTAACGGTAGGAGTGTCATCTAGAACATTGAAACTTCATGATAGGATACTTTTTAAATGATGTCCTGCTTACAGAGCTTCACCAGCAGTGAAAACATTTACCCCTTCTCAGACGGGAGAATTTCCTCCACACAACATGGAGTGCTGAATCACGACGTAGAATATCCCAAATATTCGAAGTCGTGAATTTCATGACTACCCCCCCCCCTCTGGCGGAAACACCGATTTAGATGACAAGGCCCTATAGTTATACCCACTTGTATTTCCACCAAAACTTGTGCCACCAAATGGCGTCTTATTCTGCTGTCCAAACATCTTCTCCTAGTAGATAACTAACCACTTATAGCCACTTTTACCTGAAATCAAGATGAACATAGGCCTGAATTAATGACAGACAGAGAGTATGGATGAGCAGGCTAGGCCTAGGCGGCAGGCCGCTGGGCTGCATTGCTATGGCCCATTAGCTGCAAGTGCAACATGTCATGATGTGCATGGCGCATTCAAAACAAAAGTTGTGTTAGTTTCTTGTGTGTCATGTCGTCATGATGGATCATAGACATCCTGCGAAAGTCGGCCATGACAGGCCAGAAGGGGTAAACAAACCTTGGGCCTAGTGCATTGTACAGACGGTAAGCAGGTAAGCACAGGAGCCAACTGTACAAATGCACTGGTGGGCCCCCTAGGGCGAGGTTAATGTTTACCCCTTCTGAGCTGTAGGCCTAATGGCCAACTTTCGCAGGATGTCTATTGCATGGCCATCCCATGCCATGGGCATGCCATGGCTGGCATGGGATGGTCAAAAAATTTTAGTCAAATAGGCCTAAATCAGATAACAGAAAATTAGGCCTAGCCTAGGCCTAGGTCATGGAATTGGAATGGGAAAGTAGATACAAAAGTTTACATCACCTTATGCCTTGGCCTCCAATTTGTGCACTGCATGCATGCGCAATTAATTCAGCCTTCATTCAGTGCATGCATGTGCAATTAGTACTGCAATGCACGCGCCATACACGCACTGCGTGCATGCACGAGGTCAAGGCGCGCGAGAGGGAAATTCAGAAAATGGAACAGCAATAACATACGCTGAACGATGATTAACAGGACACTAAAACCATCAGGGGGGGGGGGGGGCGGCGGCGGCACAGCAGAGTAAAAAACCTCATGTCCATGTTGTACCTTATGGACGGAAAATTTGAGAGGCACGGCGCTGAATTTTAGGCACGGGAGGGAGCGATAGTATTTTTTTATCTTGAACTTACTTATAACGGAACCCAAACAACAATATTCTTGTCAATGGCACCCTCACCTATGGCGTAGTACGGAGCATTGACTACTGTGTGTGGCCAATGAGGCCACCATCAGGCAGTCGTTTGTTGGCACCTTCCACTGTGTTCGCATCTATTTTTGTACAAAAACATTAGACGTTTCTTCTTGATGTGCCAAGGAAAAAAACAAGAAAAATGAAAAAAAAGAAAAAAATCACGAGTGTGATGACGCAAGTTTCGAACCCGCGACATCGGGGTTGCTGGCCCATCACTCTTTGCACTACGCTAATCAACTGGCTGCAGATTGGCGGTGGGAATTTATTAACTGCTTCAGGACAATGCAGGTAACTCGTCGTTTTGAGCCAAACTTGGCGTACTGTTTGGCAAACCAGGGTCGATAAATAACCACTTTCTTCTGAAAATCGCTTGTAGGTGGCTCCTTTCCGCAAGGCCCCCTCCACTAAACGATATTTTCTGCCCTGCCAGCTGCTCTACGAGCGCTGCATAATTAATGAGCTAGACGTGCATCCAAGACAGTACGCTTACTGCATACACAGCAGGTAACTGTGCAAATAAACATTTCGATGCCTTTAACGCCGTTTAAAATCTTCGTTGGAGGCATAACCTGCTCCCAATCGCAACTTTTCGATGCCTTTTGGCGAGGGCTGCGCCTGCGAGTCGGAGGACGCCATCTTCATCTTCTGTTTGCATAATTAATGGGGTCTAATTAATATTCATTATTGTCTGCTTGCCATCTAAGACCAAATTTCTGTAATTCGGCAAGCATTTGCTTGCCAAATAACCACTTCCTTTCATAAAACGGTGAGGTCGATCTATTTTCTAAAGTAATTGAAGTATTACATAAACCAGCGAAGTCGAACTATTTTCTAAAGTTATTGATTAAGTATTACATAAAAGGGCGATGTCGGTATGTTTTATAAAGAGATTAAAGGACCACAGTATTGCTTCCCAATCCTGCGTTAAGGGGAGACCTCTATTAACGACTTGGTAAACTACCCCATGCAACTGGTCTCGCGCAGCCAGCCGTTTCGTTCCGCAGTACTGCCACACGAACTTGTTCGCTCCCCAGCGGCTGGGTGACCGAGACTGTAATCATACATTCTCCAACACTGGGGCGAAAGGCTTAACTACAGTATTGGAGCATGGTGCCGGTGGCGCCGGCTGTCGCAGAAAGATGCAATACAGTGGTCCTTTAAGGCAGGCTATTTAATTATACATGTATAAAACGGGCGGTGACGTCGATCTCCGTGTATTTTCTGAAGTCATTGAAATAATTTTTGAAGTCGGTCTGTTTCCTAAAGGTGATTGAAGAATGTGAAGACGGTATTCCGACGTGTATTCTTCAAATAAGGGTTGAAGCCTGGTCAAATTTCTAACATGGCCGCTCCGTGATCACCGATTTCATGTCGCAGTGGAGGGATCACACCCGGTCCCTCTGGCACTGATTAATTTGATAAACAGTCGAACCAGCCAATGCGGTGACGGTGCGACCTGACACCAGCTTCTCACTCCATTTGCACTCTTTCGTAGTGTCGACGTAACTAATCGTCACGCACTTCTCGCTTGCGTTGATGCACGCCAGAAGACATTGCAGTATGGTGGATTTGCTTTCGGTACCCAAAACAGCAGTCGATGCGATGGTCTTGTCGGTGGCTTTTGCCAGGAATGGATGATCTGAAAGGAACAGTTCGTCGATAGAGGGGTTCCATTCCATTTGATGTTATTCGTATTGGAGACTTTGCGACCTTGAATGTGCTGTCGTGCATTGATTTGAAAGACTCAGCATCCTTTAACGGCACGGATTTCGCTGCAGTTCGCGCACCTGAGCGGTTTTCACAGGCATTGGGATAATGGGGAACCGGCGTGCTAAAAGGAGGTGCTGGGCAACAACTCGGTTTTTTCACAAGAACGCATGCGCTGCGACGTTGAAAACGTCATTGACGTCGCGACGTTATGTGAAATGCGTCATTCAGAATCAATGACGTCGCTCTTCGGTCTGTTATTTACGCTAAAATAGTCAATTTTAATGAATTGAATTTTCTTTTGAAAATACTCAGATACATTGAGTCAGTCCTATTAATATTTGATGATGGACGTGTAAAATTCAAAATTCAGTGGACTACTTCAGGTATATTTAGGGCTAGAAGTAGGGTATAGTTTCAGAATTAAATGCCAAATAACGTTGGTTTGACTTTTACGTCATACTTTTAACTGAGTTGTTCGGCAGCGCCACGTCACGGAGTAGTTCCGCCGGTTCCTCATTAACACGCCATGTATTGTTAAATCATCAAATGATTATCCAAAACCCTGTGAAAACCGCTCCGGCGCCGCAAACTGCAGCGGAATCCGTTCTAGTGGAAACAGACCTTTAGTGCTGTGGTAGGCCTGCTGACCGGGGCGTTGCGAAAACTCACCTTATCGTTAATTGGAGATACATGTACTGTTAGGCCCAATAAGGATACGTGAACATACATATACATGTACATGTATAAAGCTGCGTTTACCAGACATCCGGAATGCGGTATAGGGACGCGGAATCCCCGGCGGAAGCGATATCAATGTTGTATGCGAAAATGCATTGCATTTTCCGCTTCCGCGTTCCGCAAAAACCGCATTCCGCGTGTCAGCTAAACGTAGGCTGCGTTTAGCTGACAAGCGGAACGCGGTATGGTTATTGTGTTTATTTCAGGCTCAGCTACCTCCCGTGCGCATGCAAGCACAACTGTTACAGATGCATTCATTGATATTCTGCTCAATACTCACATGCCTTGAATATGTTGGTTGAATGTGCCACACGGTTGATGACCCCCTCAAGATAGGATTTGACGACAAGCATTTCCTCTGTCGACAGTGCCTGGTTCCATAACACGAGACGGGCCATCTTCCCTGAAATTCATATATAGATTCATGATACATTTTGCAGATGGCTGTCAGAAGGTTGCTATCAATTTAGACTGGCAGGCCTACCCGGTACTAACTATTTTACACGGGGGGGGGGGGCATATGTTAATGCCATGTCACATTTTTGCGTATATCCAGTAGTCTTGAACGTTAGTTGGGATGTTGATATTTTTGGTGACTGGGAGGGGAATGTCGATGGTCGTCAGCTGCCCCTGCATTCAGAGAGACTTTAATGAAAAGTCTCTCTGAATGCAGGGCAGCTGACAGGATCTGTGGTTATAAGTATTTATTAGCAAATGCAGATTTGTAGGGAAATGGAAGGGCTGGGGAGATATTCGTCCTGCGAATAAAGTGTTCAGCAAAAAACAGAGAAACAGATTCAGCCCAAAAAATAAACAGAGAAACAGACGCGTGAAAAAATCGCCTATCGCAAGGCTCGAACCCGGCGCCCCTGATTCCTAGCCGGACGCTCTACCGATGCGCCAGCCGGCCATGATGCTGGCTGGTGAATAAATGTTTATGAATACATCCCAGCTGCTCAACATATTTTTATGAAAATAGAAATGACGTCACAAATCAGAATAATCTTACAACAATCGCATTCCACAACATCCACAGAGCAAGTCCCCAGCAAATCTCTCAGCATATCGCTACATAATGTACCGGTACCCATCTACGTTCACAGCCACTAAAAACGTTAAACCAATCGTCCGATATATTCCATTTGAACATTAGGCGCATTTCACCTATAAGTCCAATTCTATTGACTGACCCGTGACAAGTCTTTGGCTAGCTTCGCTGTTGGCCGCTACGCGGCGCGTTGGGCCCTTGCGTCAAGTCCTTATGAGTTCCTTATTGTAATTTTTCAATACGCCGTACGCTCAAAATTTCGAAATTTACTTTGACTGATGTGCGACACAGATCTAGCGTATAAGTAAGGGTAGGGACACACCTAAGGGTAGGGACACACCTGACGCGATTCGCATGCGATAGGGCGACGCATGCGTCAAAACCTTTGTTTGCGTGCAGTGCGGCGGAAAATAGCAAAGGCGTTGCCGCATGCGTCAACGAATCGCGTTAGGTGTGTCCCTACCCTAACGCGATTCGCATGCGATTGGGCGACGCATGCGTCAACGCAATTGTTTGCGTGCAGTGCGGCGGAAAATAACAAAGGCGTTGTCGCATGCGTCAACGAATCGCGTTAGGTGTGCAGCCACCCTAACGAATTCAGCCCATCCATTGCGTATGAGGTGCGTGTGCAGTGCGCAACACTACCGTACCCTGGATGTCCGACAAGTAGGCCTACGCTATCTGTACGCAACCTGTGCGTTTCTCATGCACAAACAAGTAAAATGCGCTGGTCGATCGTGCAATGCATAAATTCGTGCAATGCGTCGGCATTCGCTAAAAGGGTGGCTGCACACCTAACGCGATTCGTTGACGCATGCGGCAACGCCTTTGCTATTTTCCGCCGCACTGCACGCAAACAAAGGTTTTGACGCATGCGTTGCCCTATCGCATGCGAATCGCGTCAGGTGTGTCCCTACCCTAAAGCCAGGCGTACATGTGCGGCAATCTCGATGCGGCAGGGGTGTCGACTGACCCAGATAAATCACGAGTCGACAGCGATTCGTTGACGTTCGTTCAGCGTGCGTTGCATCTGCGCTGCAGGTATGCTGTGTATACGTCCAATATATGCGGCTCATACGTTGAGTGGGGGTGCGTGCCGGGTCAGCGTACCGCGTATGAACCACTTATCCCCACGAACACACTGCGTACTCGTACCGCGCTCGACTAATGTGGGACCGATGCACTGCGTATTTATAACTTATGACCTGCGTACCAGCGTACGCAGCATAGTTTTGTGCATGCCGAAAACTGCGCTGCGTACAAAGTGATCCGGAAAAGTCAATCGCCGCCTGTTTTGCGCCGTCGCAAGGTCGAATTGACATTAGCATAACACTATACCTTTATAAAGACTGAATCCTGAAAGGGACAAACCATCAAGCCTTTTTCCAATCAGAAGATCGACATCTTTGGTATTGTACAGTATCTTTGTCTTTCCCTTCGCAGTCGTCGTTTTGTCGTTGACCGTGACACGGATCTCCGCCTTCTCGGTGTCATAGACGACACCGAGAAACATCCATGTATTGAGTAGCCCCGCAATGGATGGCGAGTTGCCTTTGTTTGTTACGTAGCTTGATGGCCCATTCAAGTTGACGAGAATGGCTTGGCTGGGGTAATTCCAGATATATGGCCCATGGGGATGCTTCGACCATTCGATAAAGCATCCCGTGTTAGAGACAGGGTACACAAGAGCAGCAAAGCTGAAGGAACCTGTTCCAACGTCCAAGAGTGGCGTGCTCTTGACCGTCATATAGGAGCTTGTGGTCCCCTGGAACTCGTACGCCGCGTCAGGTTCATTGTTGTAACCGGTTGTCAAGGAAACGCCGGACGGAGTCGCGTGGAGGTTGTTTCCGCTGACATCATTCGTCTTGTCAGCGCCATTAAGTGGCCAAAAACCTATAGGCTTTCGTGCAATGCAGTCCAATCCTGTAACGAGAATGACACTTTCAGAAAGCATTAAATCCGTTAAATAGGAATTGCCGTTATCAGCCAGCCGCACATGCTAGGGATACACCGAACGCGATGCGCTGACGCGCGCGTCAAAGTCTTTGTTATTTTCCGCCTCACTGCACGCAAACAAAGGCTTTCAAAGCATAAATCGCGCGCGTTGTCCAGTCGCACGCGAATTCGCGTTCGGTGTATCCCTAGCCATTGACGAAGGCGGTGGCAGACTGGCGTGTCTAAACAACGTGTCGGTATTACCGGTGTCGTAGAATGTCATGCCCCCCGATATGAGATGCCCCACAACAATAGATTCTGACGGAATAAGCGGCAGCTACAATAGGCCGGACACTAACAGACAGGAACTTCTGTTGCCAGATGTCCCCTGAACAAAAGAAGCGGGCATCTGATATCGGGGGCATTACATTCTATGACACCGGCATTCACATCAATTTTCTTCTGTTTTGGTGGTGGCTATAGGCTTTACAAACAAAATAAGGATTACCTAGGTGGGCCAGTTGATACTGTACCTTCAACGAAGGTGATTTATCCAGGCAATTTTGCATCGAATCGAGAAACATAATGGCTGTATGCTGGATTTTGCAGATTTAACAAAATAATGAACACTCCCTCAGCGGAAGTAACTGACCTCGTCCCCGAGGTGCCGTAGCCTACATGCANTCGCACATGTTCAACTTACTTAAAATCAAAAGAAATCTGTGTCGACATAAGCACTCAAAAGACGGCGATAAACTAGTTCCAGGTAGTTGCGAACGATCGGTATTTTTCTAGTCGGTGGCGACATAAGTTATCAGTTGCAAGTAGTTGACGCTATTTCTATCACAGCGTAGGGCGACATAACCGAGGCTTTAGGCGTGTTTTTAAAGTCGACTGACCCAACGCTGTCGACTCGTCATTCAGCCAGGACAGTCGATTTTAACAGACACCCCTACCGCATTGTGTTTTGTCGGACATGTGCGCTAAGCTTAATAGAGAGTTTTTCGCAAAGCCCCCGAAACGCCAACGTGAACGCCAATCCCATAGTTCGATGCCACGAAGAGAGCAGCGAACAATAGGAGACATTCCCGCCGGCGTTTCGGGGGCTTTGCGAAAACTCTCTATTGTATTACGTTATCATTACGCTAAATAGTAAGCCCTTTTTGCTGGTGTCTGTCTGTGGCGGGGGGGGGGTCATTTTTCAAGACTGCGCCCTTTAAGCCGAGAGCAACTACTGGCAATGGCGTTTCCGGCAACGGTGGGCGACTGGCTGGAAACAGCAGCAATGATCAGTTGTTCAAACAGGACGATGTGCGCACACCAGCAACGCTATTGCCGACCGCTGCCGCTAGTTCCA
>NMRB01005115.1:5036-25446 GCA_002633025.1 Notospermus geniculatus
AACTTGTGCTATAGAAATGAGAGTTGATCATCATCTCCATTTCACTGACATATTTCCCTGTAAAGCAGCAGTAAAGCTGTGTCAAGCTTTTGGAATGTTGCAGAAGTGCAGCTGAACCTCCTGCGGTGGCTGACACAAATCTCCCAGCAACTTTCGACTTCTGATCTCAGGAGCATCGCTTGCTGGAGGTAATTTGGCTGCGCCTTGTGGTAACAATGCGGGGGAGGCCGTGAACAGGAAAATGTCAACCAAATTAGTGGATTAATATCATCGTATTTCCTCCGTATACATTAGATGGCCTCTTCGTGATCCATTCTCGACCAATTATCTTGCTTGCTTGAGTAGTTTGTCGGCAACGTGATACAACTCTCATGGTGGCTTTTGATCTTACACTTGCGTTTCCGTATTCCACGCATGAACTTGTTATGAAGGTATACCAGTATGCCCCATTGCTCCTTCTTCCATTTAGTCCGGGCCTTTTTCACTGCAGTGGTTTCCAGCACTTGCTGGGTGGTTTTCAAAGGCCTTATCGTCCACATGTCCACTGCAGGGCTTTCCTCTTCATACATTTGAGTGTGTCTAGACTCCACATCAATTTATCTGCCTTCTTCTTCTCAATCCAGAGGCAAGGATGGGTATGTATTGAGATGTTGCATTTTATAGGAAACAGTCTTATTTTCTAAGTGTTGATGAGATGTTTTATAAGCATGTTTGGTTGGTTCTCCGAACACATTGACTTTAGTTACATAGCCAGTATTTCTGCCAGGAATTTTTTAAGGGGGGGGGGGGTAAAGAGAAAATTTGACAGAATTCGTCAAAAACACAAATGTTGACTTTTTAAAGAGGGAACATCCCCCTTCCCCCTCTGGCGGAAACACTGAAGCGTAGAGTTTACATGGTTCTTTTGTATGGTAATACTATTAAATACATGTTTTTCTTACAAATATTTCACTTTTTTCTTAGACTCGTTAAAGATTTTTCATTCAATGTTCAAATAGTAGTTTAAACTTCTTATTGAATGTTATAAGCATCCTGAGAACATCAGGGGTTCACTGCGGTGACGAAGGGAACAAGCGCTAAGAACTTCTGATATGTTCTGAGGATGGTTATGCATGTAAGTGTAATCATAGCGACTCGGTTAAAGCAAATGGTCACGCTTGGAGATTATTTCTTTAGCACTCTTCTTTTAGAGCTCTATTACATCGGAGACTTTTCGATTGATTTGTATTATTTTTAATCCATTTATGTATTCAGAAAAAACTAAAGCTGTGTAGTTAATATTATGAAAAGATGGGGTCAAGATGTAATGTTCGGTGTTTCGGCAATAATGTCACCTGCCTTGATAAAAATGTTTGGTGTCTGGGCAATGATACCTAGGTGTTCGTCGGAAAGGGCTTTTTGAGAGCTTTCTAAAGAATGATCATTGTGATGGATTTTGGATGTCTCTCAATGTTTTTCATATATTTTTAATTCCTACAGATGTGGCTTTTGCCGTAGTAGAGTGTTAAAGCTGTTGTTAAAGGGTTAAAGCTGTTGTTGGTCATAAAGAAATGATCAAATGTGGCTTTTGCCGTGGTAGAGAGAAAGGGTTAAAGCTGTTGTTGGTCATAAAGAAATGATCAAATGTGGCTTTTGCCGTGGTAGAGAGAAAGGGTTAAAGCTGTTGTTGGTCATAAAGAAAATGATCAAAGAGCTCTTATTTCATTAATTAAATTGTCGTACAAAAGTCTTGATATTATAATCACTGTTTTCCGCTAATTACAACCTATCATCAGTTGCCATGGCAACTGATGAATAAAGATCATAATTTTGATAAATTGATTGTGGAGGTGTGCCCGGTGTTTTACTTCCTGTGGCAACTTCAATTACGGTGTGTTTCACCTGAGTTTCCTGTTGCTTGTACATTACTTGTGTGTTAGTCTACATCAGCAGAATACTGAAATTGACAAAGCACTATCGAGGAATTTTGTTTTGAACCTTTGGCAGCGGAAGGATAATGACTTAATGGACCCCAAATGGGGAGTTGATATGGAAATAAAGAAGAGAGTGGTGCAGCTAGGCAGTGTATTGTACTGCCATCAACAAAATGTCGATGTTTAGGCTAGAGTTGGCTTCCCAATTGGTAACATGTCACCAGGTTGTCATTCTGATCCCATAAATTCCACTTTTGTGTGAAAATGGGCTAAAAAAGGCAATCTCTTTTATAAATGTGGCAGTTTGGGGGGGGGGGTAATGTGACGATGTGGTCACCCTGAAAAATACCAAAGTCTCTTCTTTGTGGCTGGTCAGGCCAGTTTCCTCAAGTATTTTCATTTTTTGTGGTCAATTTTTGATAAAAATCTGTTTTATTTTTAACAGGTTAACAATATCACAGCAAGATAAAGCTAAATTTGGAGAATATACTCAGGTAAGTACTTGGAACAGGATTGTATCACCACAGTTTGTGAATACCTTGGGCGGGGGGGGGATTCGTGGACCACCCGATGTAACTGTCAGTCAGAAATTTGTAGACGAGTTTCTGAGATCTCAATATCAGTCAGAGTCTGACTGGAGAGATTATGATGCCATACTGGGCGTGCAGTTCTCAATTCAATATATCTGACATGTTGCATTATTCCTATTCATTATAATACTCCTTTTTGTCATGGCAGAAGTCGATCATATTTTCTCACTTGAACAATACAGTGTTTGAAAAATATCCTTCTGGATGTTCGGCATTGTTCATAAAATCCCTCACTTAAACTTCGCCAAAAAATCCCGCAGTCGGAGGTGAATAAGACGAGCGATATCTCACCCCTGAAAATGACAACATACATGTCGCGTCTTCCTGAATTCCGACCGGTGACTCATGCTAACAAGTCTGCAACGTGATCAGCTTATTTCCCAGGATCCAGGGCAATCAGAACACTTGTTGACTGAATGCATCAGTCTTCCCTTCCTCATCGATTTTTCATACAAAATGACTTGTAATCCAAGCTACGGAGTGGGCTGAAATTTCTCCCGAGAAGTCTGCGGAAGTTGACATGTTTTAACTCCTTAAGAAATATCTTTAGAGCTCTTAAACACAACTCCAGGAGAGAGCTGATAATTTCAATGAGAAGTCTCGAACAATTGCCATCCTTTCCCCGGGGCTTTGAAGGCTGGCTACATATCAGATAGCAGACTGGATCCTATTCTTGTAAGAAAACCTAATTTGCTGTTATCATTCTTGGCTAGCTAATGAACAATGATAAGGACCACTTGCATTGTGCTCCAAAACTTCCCATCAATGATTCAGCCATGTGACAAGAGAGTATCGCTTAGATCGTCTGTATATCATACTAACCTTTGTCATTTGCTAATTTTTCCCCATCTTGGCTGAGTTTTTGAGAATTCAGCTAATACCAGTTTCCGATGGGATTACATATAGTAGAGGACCTGAGGTCATCTGTACCCTTTGCTACATCTTTATGTGGCACAATATTGAGACTGCTGGAAGGAATTCATGTAGAATTTGAGGGCACCTGTTGCCATAGTGTTCAAATGGTAAAGGAAGAAGTTGGCATCCAGACCCAAAGTCTGACACTGCCTCTTCCTCGCCCTGCCATCTTAATCAACGCTGGCTTGGGCTGTCAGAGTGACGCAGTGAAATTTCAGAGGTTCCGGGTTCAATCCGTGGTCAGCCCCCCTCGTCATGTGAGAGGACAACTCTCTTTGCAACAGCACAGTTTTCTCTGGGCACTCTGGTTTCCTCCTGCAGAGCTAATGATGTCATATTAGGCACTCAAAACTTGATTCAAAATTTTACTGTCTTGTCATTTCAGCATGGGCCTGGACGATTATGGTTTGCAAGAATAGTCAACTCACAGGTAGGTCTACGTGCCAAAAATGTTGACCAGTCAGTCAATGATAAAAGGCCTTGTTCATACTTCACTGCAAGTGATGGCCTGGGTATCACATACTTTTCAATGGTTCTTAGGGTGGCTCACTCCCTTCACCACACATTCCTGAGATAAACTTGCTTTGAAAATGATAGAGATGTTAAAAAGAATCTTTGATCAAATGTGACCCGCTCCAGCAAAGGGAGAAAGGGTTGATGGCTTTATGACACAATAGCTGAAATGAATGTCTCTGTGGGTTTACAATAGTGATGGACAGCAATGACAACAGTTGAATAAGCTAACAAACAATGAAGATTTTTTGCGACGTTGCTGGAACGGGTTACAATTTTTTGTGGTTTCACATAATTCAAACAGAGGGTTTTAAAAACTGAGTATTCAATGTAATGGAACCTCCCTATTCAGGACACCTTCGGGACTGACCAGTGCTGTCCTTAATTGAGAGGTGTCCTTATTACAGAGGTCAAAATGAATAGAAATGACCAGCTTGGGACTAAACTTTGGTGTCCTTAATAGAGAGGTGTCCTCCTGGTAGAGGTGTCCGTTAAGAGAGGTTCACTGAACAACACATCAACTAGAAACTCAGTTGGCTCCTCATCATCTCAAGACATACTTCAGAAATATCACTTTCTGAAGTCAAGGATGAATGTAACATCTTAGGCTATTGTTGACTACCGTTACCATGGTGATGACCTTCTATTGTCTTGCTACAAATGGCAGATTTACCTCAGCAACGGGAAGTTGTGTGAAAAAAATGAACCTCGACCCTTCTTATCCGGAGGGTACTTATGTTAACAAGGTTGTGTGACATATCGGGCAAACGTGAAAGTTATACATCGCTAAACATATCTTCAGAGATATTCTTGATATCGCCAAGATGTTGTACTTGTATCATATTCTCCGCAATCCTCTTCAAGTGCTTCAGTCAAGATTTGTAAAGATCTGCAATCACGTTGGCAAATTTGCCTAATCGGAAAAAACACAGTCTTCAAATATATGAAGCATATCAATTGGCTTGCTGTTTTTTCTTTGGTGCGGAATAAGAAGCAGTGCAAGTCTCATTCAGTGTTCAACAAGCTTGTCGCATAGACAGTTGAATGTTGGATTACCGTTCAGCTACATAGGGTTGTCGTTATGATCCCCATTCTCTTCACTTCCTCAAATCAGTGCAAACGTTCACTCACCCAAAGAAGCCTTCAAAACCCTTTGTCCCCATACATAACCGACTCGCTCCTGATTGTTCATACTTTTATCCATCTCCCATAGAACAAATCTAATTGCTCTTTGATCTTTTTCAACCGCCAGATTAGAAAGATCGATTAGTCAGATATCATTACTGTCATATGTGGCTTTGCTTGGTCAGTTGGCTTTTGTCAGACCATTCCCTTGCCGGGGTTTACAACTTGCTCTGGACAGAAATTGATCAAACTCATATGATGAGGTGCACTGGTGTTGATCAGCAGTTTGAGATCTTGCCCAGGCAGCAAAAATTCTGTCATGTTTTCACCAACAATTGTAACCAGAACAATTCCTGGCCTACCCAGTTAGCGGGAACATGCCTCTTTACCTCAGGTGGTGCAGCGTAGCTGCGGCTTCTAGCTCGGAAGCCAGACATGCAGTCACTGGTTCGAATCCTTGTGTGGCTTTTCACCCCGATTTCTTTAAGACAACATGAACAGTCCTTGTCCTGAAAAAAATGCAGGTGCACAAAAGTTTGCTCACCTACATTTACCTAGGCGCACAATTTTTTTTGCGCACCGAAGTGAGCAATTGACCCCCTAATATAAATTCAGGACACGCACACAATTATCACTAAAAATATTTTCAAAAGAAAATATATCCAAAAGAACTGCTTAACTACACAATCAGACAATGTTTTCAGGCCTTAAATTAGACTTCCATTTGGGCACTGCCACTTTGGCCTTGGAAATTTTCTGAATTTTAGGGGTACCAAGGCCACCCCCAGGGGCACAAGGCCACTCTGAAGAAGACACTGAGGGCACCACCCCACAAAATAAATTTTATTTTTCGCTGTCATTCCAATCATTTCTTTACAAAGAAATGATGGCTCCACAAGTGAATTCAAATTTCCCGCCCATTACACCATATTAAATCAAGGTATTTTCTGATTGGCTCAGATCCGCTCTTGAGATTTCTTCAAACTGAGTCAAACTCACCAGATAACTTGGCCCAAAAATGATTAATATAAAGTAAAGCTTGCAATGAAATCAACAGGGTATTGAACAAAACACCCAATTTGAGCCTCTCATTGTGTCCATCATCAGCTTATTTCTGTTAATTAGTCAGACTGGCTGACCAGAAACATCGTTACGATCGTAGGCACACACAGAGATGTCTGCATAGCAGTTGGCGCGAAGCCAACTCTGGTGTTCAACTGCCTAATCAAGTAGGCCTTATATCTCTTCATCAAAATGACCAAGATGGGCAAGCTTTATGTCATTGGAAAGGAAATTTCATCAGGAATCCAACCAAACAGTTTTTGAGGCGATTTCTTTCCATCCCAGCGAAATAAAACCAAAAGTTCAGGTCACTGTAGAAGTGAAAGCTGTCCTCAAGTCGGGATCGTCTGGCAGTGGCACACTCGCTAGCAGTGCTGGCACTAAATTTTCAAGGTGCGCTAAATTTGAACTTTTTTCGGAGCTAGGCGCGCGTTTCTTTTCGCGCCTAAAAAACAATTTACGTGCGCTATGGGGCGCAAGCGCAATTGCGCGCCTTTCAGGACAAGGACTGCATGAAGCAGTTGAGGGAAGCTGTCCACACGACTGATATGATGTGTTTTGCACATCTCTACTGCATGATCAACATGCACCAAGTCTCATCCCATGTAATAATCCCCGCACACACGAACATAGAGACCGCATTGCCGCTTCATTGGCAAAAACTGTGCCTGTTATCAATCACTCTTTTTTCGCATTCCTCTTGGCAGGCCAGTCGCCTAACATGGATGAGATTCAGCCGCACGCTAGTGTATGACAGATGGAAAGGGAATAGAAATTAATCGAGGGGTTCATATTCAGCGTTTTCAATCGGATTTGTGGTTTCAATTTCCGGTGTTCCTGTCCCTGCAGATGTAGAGAGAGTGCGGGAACAAGTCAGAAATTTACCACTGGTGAAGTTTTTGGTCTTTGGTCCAAGTACATGTACTGGTCACACTAAGCGATGCTTTACTTCCCGCTGAGAGGCCAATGCATCAACCTCAACCACTGCACCAGAAAGGAATCTTCTCTGGATGGCGAGTCGGCCTTGTCATATATCTGGGATACAGTAGGCCTACAGTGGTGAATGCATCTCTGTTGGCAAGCAGCAATAGAATGGTCACAATTCCAAGCACTGCTGCTTCAGGTGGCCTTTGTTCCATAGCGACGGAGCCAGGAGGTAACACGTACGGTACACTTGAATTGCTGTCAGCATTATCTCTGCTACACCCAACCCCTCTTGCTACAACTGTTCAATGCCGACCAGTATTTCTAGAGACCTGAGTGAGCCAGATTTTTACAACCAATATGCTATATACCACATCTTCTGGTTATTACGCTACCTTGGTTGTGGTGGAGTCCTTACTTCCGGCAAATAGGAACGAAGAAGGTGTCAAGCTTCTCGTGTGACAACTTTCAGAATCCACGAGTTATCTGCCAGTGTAATGCATCTGTCAGGTTTTTTTAGACTCTTTGATGTTCTTAGATTTCACTAATGGAACATATAAAATTCTGAATCCTGTCAGTCGAGTTTGACACCTGATAGTCTGGTCAATACCCACTCTAGCTCCTGTAATGTCTATCTATTGATTCAAGATACTTAGATTATATATGGAACGATGTTGTAGTGTGACACCAGTTGTTGATGATATGAAATACGGGGAGAATCGTTGATGGTAATGATACGTCACTACTCGTCTGGTCAATATTCATGTTCATATTGGTCAATATTCATAACGTATTGAAGGTCAAGGTATGGATTTGTTCCTTCCCTACACTACACTGTGTACTGCGTTCGTGAGTTCTGGAGTTTCCTTTTCAGCGTTTAAGTTGTTGCTGTGTTTGAACCTAGGCCTGCATTCCACTTGTTCCCCCGACATTGCCCCTTCACTCCCACAGCACTACTGTCCGTTCCACTGGAATGAGTGCTGCGGTAGTAGAGCGGCCAAGACGGGAACCAGTCTAGACTCACTGGCAGAGCATTGCCTTGAGTCTTACACCAAGCTGTATATGGAGGGAGCAGTCATTTTTCTCCACTCACTGTTGAAGCAAAGGCAAGTGAGCTCTTCGCAGTGCTATTGCCAACACTTTTGACAGCACTTGCAGATTGCAGTTGGAAAATTGGCAGTTATCCCAAACTCCTTCCTTGATCGATGCATGGCAAAGATCTCTGTCACCCGTTTTCACCTTGAAGGCATTGATCAGCAACTCGATTCTGCACATGGCTGACGGCCAGATATCTACAGGCAACCAACCGCCATATCAGTTATTTTGGACCGTGCACGTCAATTTGAAATTGAAGCAGTGTTCTCTTGAGACGCCCGTTATTTGCTTGTGTATTGATTTCACCTGGTTCAGCCTGTCAGTTTGTCTAGCAATCATTTTTGGAAGAGTTCGTAATTACATGGAACATTTATGAAGTTTGTGTTACGGATTCTGAAAGCTTTTAGTGCAGATGAAAAAGGCAGTTGTTGAACAAACGAAATTCTTGGCAGCACTGTATCTTTGACAGGGGTAATGATATTAAAGCCAGCAGCACACCACGCGATATCGCAAGTGATCTAGTCGCCACCGATCTTCTCACTAGCCATCACAGACAAGGTGATACCGGTTTTGGTATTATTTGATATTGGGCGAGGAGATTCCACACTTCGCTGCCCAGTGCACACCTGGCATCAACCACCAATTTTGCTCGCTTGCAATCGGGGCCGACCGCACAGAAAGTCCGATAGTGCTTTTGGTGCCTATCGGCAGTTTAGTTAATGGGAAAATGCATTATAACTAACTGCCGATAGGCGCCGGTAGCACTATCGGACTTTCTGTGCGGTCGGCCCCGATTGCTTGCGGGTCGCCTGGTGCGCTGGTGACTTAGGTTTTGCAGCTTTAATGGTATTGGGTAGTTTGCTTCAGGGTATTCATCGTTTCCATGACGTAACTCTGACAGTGTCCGCCATTGCTGACGTCGCCGTAATGATGCAAAGGTGGTGGGCAAAATTCATTGCTTTGCTGAAGAAAGCTGGTGGGCAAAACGCGCAACGTCACAGAACGATGTAGGCCTGGGCCTACGTCATGGATACGATGAATAGGAGCAGCATGTCCATGGACAAACACTGATTTGCATGGGCTCAGCCATATTTCACCTTTGTCATAATCTGTTTATCACGCACATGGGGAGGGGAACAAATTCCACATAAAAGGTTGACAATCATGATGATAGTATTCCCCTACCGTAACTTCCTGCTAGACAGTCTATGTACGAACCCTCGTAATGCTTCCTAGACACTAATAAAGGCCGAAGTACTCCCATAGAGGTTATTACGAGCCTCTCAGGATGTTAATTATTAAATCAGAACAGACAGAACCTAATTCGAAAATTCATTATTGATGGTGGAGCCATTGTGGGAGAAGCTGAAGATAAATAGATTAGTGTTGAGAAATTTGAAGTAGCAGACGGTGAAGACGACCTGCGGCAGCTGAGGATGAAGAAGAAAGATCATCGCCACGACAAAGACAACGTGTTTAAGGACCTAGAGGAGAATTTCTTTTGGGGATTGCTTGGCAACTCTGTAGTAGAAGAACAAAGCCTGCCACACACTGGAGCTATCTGCTGAGCAAAAAGTCAGTCGAGACCGTTTGCTCAGCAGATAGCTCGCATGTGCGCGTATTTTTTGGCGAGGCAAAAAACTCACCGAAAAATACACGGACATGCGAGCTATCTGCTGAGCAAACGGTCTCGACTGACGTTTTGCTCAGCAAATAGCTCCAGTGTGTGGCAGGCTTAAGACTTGGTTTGGTGGCAGGCAGTGCACGATAGACTCATGGAGAATAGAGAATGGAGCCCAAGCCTAGTGGTTGCCATGTCTGCTTGGCAAATGGCTGGTCCTTCTGGGTTCGAATCCAGCCCGGGCCATACAGGATTAGTCGATGCTGGCTCTTCAGTCTGTCGCATGGAACAGTAAGACATGATGCCTTGAACCTTGTGCCTTTGCAAGAGAAGTACAAGCCCCCATCCAAGTGAGGAAGGTGACAACCTAACAGGGCCAGTTATGCTTTGGCTTTGGCCTTGATGGAAAATCCAACACAATACAGCAGAGACAGACATCGCAACTTTAAGCGGGCGGATTTCATTTTCCAAGAGAGAAGTGTGGGGATTTGCTGTCAGACTTCTAAGTGGCTTACAGTGAACGGCTAGAGGATGAAGAACTAAGAACATAAGTGCCTGAAAGAGAGCTGTGCTTCAGTTTTTCTTGAGAATTTGAGGAAGGAATGGAGTTTGTGCTCATCCTGAGATACGAAGAGAAGATCGTGAGTGAGAGTTGCAACGGAGCAGGGAGCAGGCAGGACTTATGGGATAATTGAAAGAGGCCAGGCTAGCTCAGCTGCCAGAGAGAGCTAATGGCACTTCTTCACTTTTGAGTTTTATTTTGCAAGTAGGCGCTCCCTGGGTAACTCTTCCTCATATCAGAAACAACGGCCATCGTTTGTGTCACTGGTCTCTATGTCAGTCGTGAGGAGACCAGCATGGAGAATAGAGCTTAATGTGCAGTTGGCGTCATCAGAAAAAAATCTGCCATCTTGACGGTCAAATTGATGTAATCGACCCAAATGGTGCACTTTCTCATCGGTACAAGTGGAGTGTGTGTCACTGAAACCATGAGACGTGTTCTACCGTGGCTCACTTTGTCGTCGATGTCAGCATGGTGGACTGTCAAAAGTGACGTCGCAATGAACCACTGCACAAGTTCTATAGCTCATTGAGGGTCAACTCACACGAGAAAGCACTCCCGTGGATAGGCACCTCTGTTACGGAATCATAGAAAGTCCTCTGGCCAAAGTACAGTAATCAAGATCTGTAGAGAGAGCAAGTGTTATCAAAAATGTTCATGCTGTTTGTACCTCGAGACCGTATCATACAAAATTCAGACAGTTGGGAATCCGCTGTGTGTTTTTTATGGCTCTCAGCGATTGTTGGGTGAGATGTTATTAGATAATGGTGCGATGTGATCAATGGTCCGAAAAGACACGATACAGAATATCAGATGAATTATATCAGAATAATAAAGCATGTATTCCCATTACATTTGTGTTCATTACTGGAGCCGTGGCTACTCTGCCTGGGGAAATCACATCAGGTGTCAGAGACAGAGGATGACCTTTGCTCTTAGAGGCAGCTGTTGCTGACTTACATTGGTCTGAAAACCTGTTTACATCAAATTTAAAAAAGGCAAAGCTAAGGTTTTATCATGTAACAAAAATGAAAACGTGTTTTGGTACCTCTTTTTGTTGAGCTGACGAAGTATTGCCTCTTGGTGAAGGTTACGGTAAGCCCAGGATTGTGCTGTGTCAACCACGAACCAATGGCAAAGTGGAATGTAGGCCTATTGGCTGCGGAGTTGATGTTACCTCTTGTCCCTCCTTGTCAGGTCACAATCATTGGGCCACCCATCCTTGATTAGCCACACTCAAAGCCCGAACGTGGAGGCTGATGAGGAAGTCCTCATTGGCCAGCTCTGAAGCCAGTTTATACTGTACGCCATGACGAAGGCAAACATGGCAGAACTGAACCATGTTGCTAATGAACAAAGGTTTTTCACAGTCGCATTGTGTTCAGTATGGGCCTGTAGTACGGGCGTTCCACGTTATCAAGGATTTTGATGAAAGGACATTCAATACCTGAACCAAGAACTTAGTCATTGTCTTTTGGTCAAAATACGTCCTCATCAGTCATCAACATCATCCACCATCGACCAGTCCAGCAAATTCCTATGATCACTGAAATGAGTTGAAATTAAAAAACTGATATTCTTTATGATAACCACCACTCATTAATACCATTTCAGAGAGTAAACAACAAAAAAGTGGATGAAGAAATCTTCTACCAGTTGGTACAATACTTTGCTGTGGTGTTATTTGAGTGCCATGAGGCAGAGGACTTCTCACCCGCCAAGACGCTGATGAACATGTGCTTTACTTTCTTCTATGAAGGTAAGTCAACAACTGCTTTTACATAGTTTTGGTCCTGCAAGGTGTCTCAAAGCATTTCAAGCACTGTCCAAGAAGGCCTCAGTTTGTAGCGCTGTCAACACAATGCAACTTGACATTGTGACATGATTGTCTCGAATGGTAGGAGACGTGCAACTGATTTAAGTAAGGCAATGAGGGTGTCAACACTGTGGTTCGTCCTAGCTTCATAAAATTCTTTTACCTCTAGTCGGGATCCATCACAATTAGTTTGCATGCATTTTGTGTGTACATGTTTGTCAGCTGTGCTTTTTACGGCAGCTAGATCAGTGGTTATCACCAGGGCCATATCAAAATTTCCTTCTGGGAGGGGCATACTGAGAACATCAGGGGTTGTTATGCTCGCTCCCTTCGTCACAACGAAGGGAGCGAGTATGGGGGAGGGGGAGTTTAAGACAACTTCATCAGTCCTGCCGGAATATGAACATCCCTGGTCTATAGCATTGCTGATTACTGCCCATCCAGCCTTACAGCTGTATCAAGGGAGGGTATAACTTGAGAAATATCGTCTTGTCGGTCGAGAACGACATAAAAAGCTTTCAGTTGCAATATGACTTACTTTTTATCCCTTTAGGGCCAGGTCGTCCCTGCACAACACACTTAGTAACTCCAATTGTGTCATTTTTTCCATTCGTCCTTTGATCATACAAGCTTTGATGAGTGTGGATAGCCCCATCTTTGATGTTGGTATGTTTGGGGCCCCCACTGTGGCTGCAGTCTACCAGCGTTTTTCATTACCAATATGACTTGTAGGAGCCACGGTGGTGTAGTGGTTCGGGCTTCTGACTAGCGGTCAGAGGATCCCGGGTTCGAATCCCACTGGGCGTGAGACTTTGGGCAGGTCTCTTTGCCTCACCGGCCTCTCTCCACCCAGGTGTATAAATGGGTACCGGTCGGAAATGCTCAGATTGTAGCGCTGAATGAGCAGCTCATCTGAGTTCTACTGAAAGGTTTCAGGATGGACTGGGATTAAAGTGTAGTCGGATGACACCTCTACCGTTGTTGATATCAGACTATAGAGGTTCTTCACTGACGTCACACGGCCGCCATACTGGCCGTCAAAATGAAGCCTGGAGGCTGCCATCTTGTTCTCGACTCAAAAGTTTAGCGGCCCGTACAGACCACTGGGAGCATACAACTCAACGAATCACTTTACCTCTCACAGTTTCTGAGCATAAGTAGTTGGTCTGGTGTGAAAACCGTGTTGAAAACAAAGCGAATTGTCCGTACGGCTTGCTGTAGAACAGTGTAGAAGAGGCAGATGAATGCCGACAACGTACAAACCACGTCAAAAACGCTGTGTTGATGCTGTGACGTTGCGTCATTTGACGGCCAGTATGGCGGACATTTGGAGCTGTGACGTCACGTGAAGAACCTCTATATACCGGTACCCAAACTTTTAACTGTTGACTGACTTGTAGAGTGTAAAGCCTGGCATAATTTGAACATGTGCAGAACTGCCTGAGAACCAGAGAGTGAAAAATCAATGAAACTTGAATTACTGTTTGGGGTAGTTGATTCAAATGTAAGGCAATTGCATCGCAGGCAGGTTTAAACAAAATTTTTCAAGTTGTTTTTTTTCCTGTAGATATTAGTTGCCGTTTTTTCAGAGGTAGGTTGTCTTTGGATGCCAAAAATGCTATGGCGCCTACGGTGGTGTGGTAGTGGTGGTGGTGGTGGTGGTGGTCCTGGTGGCATAGTGAATGTATTTTGTTGGTTTATACACAACGCAACATGGCCCCAGAAAATGTGACCCGTTCGGGCAAAACCAGTCATGTTGCTCTTACATGTAGCTTGGAAGGTTGAGACCAAATGTTTGTCAGTTTCAATATTGTCTGTCTATTGTGAAATCTGAAACAATCTATTTCTTCCATTCTCTCCTGGTGTCATCTTAGTTCATTGATCGAGGCTCAACTTCTGAGCAACATGCGACAGTTTTCGCCAGAGTGGTCACAAATGGTCATCCCTTCAAATTAGCATATTAACAGCTGTGCTGGGGTGGATCCAGGTTTTTGGATAAGGGAGGGGATGCAGCTATTATAAATCATTATGAAGAGGTGACCCCCCACCCTGAAAACCTTGATAATCAACATACTCTCGCAGCATAATAAGTGCGCTGCTTGCGTCCCTAAATCCACCTCTGCTGTGTATTCATCGTATTATTAGTATCCATGGCGTAACTCTGACAGTGTCCGCCATTGCTGACGTCGCCGTAATGATGCAGAGGTGGTGGGCAAAATTCATTGCTTTGCTGAAGAAAGCTGGTGGGCAAAACATGTAACGTCACAATGTCATGTAGGCCTGGGCCTACGTCATGGATACGATGAATAAACGAGGTCGTGTCATGTTTCTGCACATTCTGTATAAACAGGGCGTGACTGTGATGTAAAAAAGAGCAGTTGTTCCTCTGATGAAGCTGTGAATTCATAAATATCTCATGATTTGGTGGACTTGCTTATCAGACGGTGGCCACCCGCTCAAATAATCTCCCTATATATCAAACATGAAAAAATTGTCCAATCATCTGCAAATCCGATGAAAAATGTAGCGAGATGGTGTTGCCTGATATATCATGATTCCAATTCAAGAAGACCTCAAAAATGTGTACATTGCTTTGCCGTCAATAGTGGACTTTATGGCCTACAAATAATCGAGCCAGAAATGCGTGTTCTTGCTGTTGCCTGCAGTTGTTTCAGATTGATGGGTTTTTCATGCCAGTCTGTGCATAAAGATTTGCATCAAAGAAACCTGCACATCTTTTCTTCCGCTCCCGGCTATAATGTGTTGTCTTTTTGCTGTGAAGTGCCTCAAATTATCCCTTCGCTATTCGGAATGGATCATCCTGAATTTGGTGTAGGAAGACCAATGAAAGGGCCAAGATATTGTCACTTTTTGCCGACAGCCGGTGCCACCGGCGCTGATTGCATTATTCTCCAATACTGTCAGTTTGCCTTTTACCCCATTGTTGGAGAATGTATATGAAATAGGAATCGGATTTCTAAGGTGAAAGACATTGCTTCCTACCAGAATCGAACCCACGGACCCTCGCATAAGGCATCAGTCGCCATGATTACAATACAATGCGTACGTAGATACCCTGGAATGAGTCTTTAACTCTACATGGGGTGAGGTTGATAAGCGGTAGTTCAACAACATTGTCAATAGAGGTCTCACTCAACGCAGGTATGTTTAGCGCAGGATAGGGAAGAAATACCGTGCCCCTTTAAAAAGTGCACATCTATGCTTTGATTCAACTCAACATAGAACACAGATGATTTGGATCTAGTTCTTCAGACTTCTATCAACTAGTGTGTTTGCCTTCTACCTTTCTGCTGACTTATTTCTGCTGTTAAATTGTTCCTCTGTGTACACGTGTATATTCTAATTTCTGCTCCTTCACCTGACATTTTGGTTGCATAAATGTTAGATTAGATATTTGTCTTATGATGTACTGTTCATTTTCAGCGTTAGAACCTGATAAAGATGGCCTTCATCTTCGTGTCTCTCACTCAGGTACCAAACAATGAGATACCCGCGTGACAAACTTTGCTACATGGTGGCGATGCGATCGAGTGACCCGTCGTAACGTCATTGACGTCATTTTAGGTGTTGGCGTTGCGTCATGAAAAAGTGACGTGTACATTTTTCTACAGGAATAATGAGACAAAAACGTCGCTTTTATCACCAACCTATCTCCTCATTTTAAGGAAAAAAGCAAGGAGATTAAAGAAATTTTCATCTGCTACGGGATGATGTAAGTTTACTGCCAGGCGACCAACAGAAACAGGTTATTTTCACTCCAGAAATAAATGGAAATAACGTTAGAAAAAAGAAATTTCGGGCGCATCGATTGCAGCGCCGCGTCGTGACGTTAGTTCCGCGGGTACCTCATTGCATGATGATGATCAACATTGGCATTTTTCGGCTGTGGTATACTGTATGTACTCACCAATAAGGTCCGAAGCCGGACAATACGTACAGCAATCAACGCTTGAAAATTTTACACAGTGTTTGAAGGACAATATGGTGAATGAAAGAAAACTGAAATTTGCCAAGAGATCTTATTCAAAACTTATCATATTACTTATCATTGACTCTATTACATCTCAGTTAATTACTCTTACATGTATATGTACTTCCTCACACGTGCTCATAATACTAATAAAATGCACTACATGTATATCGAATCCCAACTGGCAGATGGGTGCCGCCTTCAGTGAGCTAATGATACCGATACTGTCAATGTGGATTCTTGCCAAAACGAAATGCCATACTTTTGGGAATAATTATACGTGTAGAAGTACATCAGCAGTTCTCTCACACTTGCAATGAAGGCCCATCCAGTTCATTTCAGTATTGACTCCTAAGCCAGTGACAGACTCCCCCTCTGCGGGGCAGAGAAATGCAATTAGCATTGTCCTTTTCCACCCTATTGTGGACCAACACAATCCGAAATGCCACGCTCTGTCACCGCCTTTACACCAATAGATTTGTACGACTACGCAGATTGTTATACACCATGTATTAACAAAGAAATCCAAATTGTGGAACAAAAAATAAATGACATTCCATGATTGCTTCGAAACCACTCTTGATCGGTATTGATCTATTCTAATGAATGGGAGTTATTTTTAGACCGATAATCATTAATTGTTAATTTGTAATGACTAGGAATTAGCATGAATCAATACAGAACTATAGTGTATGGAGTTGTTGTCATTCATGATTTAGTAGTGTATTATACCGTACTAAACTTATTTCTTTCATCAATCATTTTATTGATTACTAATTTGAGATCAGTCAAACTTGGAGAAACTGACAGTGAACTTGTACAGAAAAAAATATGTTCGATTTTATATCTCTGTCTAAGGATATGTCCCAAGGAGGGAATGGCCAGTGATATTATTGAAATGACTACACTGGAAAGCCTCATGCACTACAGCTGCTGATCCTCCTCGCAGTTATTTCAATAAGTTGCTTGTCCAACGTGCACAGAATGATTTGCTGAATGAGAACTGAGCCCATGACCTCAGAGGTGACAGGCAGTTATGTTTCCACTGCGCCACTCTGACTGCCCATTAATTGGAAAGACGTTTGAAGTTTGACTGACTCAATTTATAAGTCCATTTTCTAATACTAACTCATTTCATTGCTTTTTAGCCAAAACCAATTGCTTTAATTGCTAAAAAACTTTATTCTTGTAAAAAGTGTCACTGATGCGATTGAGAGAATTTCTAGAATATTCAAATTCCATGACGCCCTAGGACTGCGAACTGGTGGTGGCCTCTAAGGCTGAGTTTACATCGAGGCACACGCGACACGAACACAAAGGCAAACAAAGGTTTCATGGGGATGAATCCTTTGTGAAGCCATTGTTCGCCTGCGTGTTCGTGTCAGGTGTGCCTCCATGTAAACTCAGCCTTACGGCAGTAAATCTCCCATTATTAGGATGAAGAAAGCAGCGAAATGCCCTGTCAAAAGGATTGTTCCCGATGGGGACACTCCGTCTCCATCACAGCAGACATCAAACCGTGCGACTCCCAGTGGGATGAATTCTCATATACTTCTTCTTTAAGAATCATCCCTGTTTACTGTTCTGACCTTTGATGTAAGTGTCTGCCACTTTCAGCTCCGTGCGGATCGGATTTCTGAGAGACCATCGGTACTCACGGTCGGTCGCTCCTACCCCTTTTAATCGACCAAAGCTATGAGTGTTCATTCATATATGAACATGACTTCTGACATTTTCACCGTATGTATGTATGTATTGTCTCGTGTCTTTTTACCTGGTTCCATCCCTTACATTAGCAGACGATATCCCCTCTAGGATATCTCTCCAAGTGGTTGGGTTTATTTGTATTTTAAGAGATGTCATTCATTGTGGCTGTGTGATTTCCTTTGAGTTTTCCAAATGATGTTCAGTTCACATGCCAGAAGAAAGCAGCAACTCAATGTGATGACTAGTTAAGAAGAAGTGAAGGAAGTTGTTTAGGACAGGGGTGGCTCCAAGATCCACAGAAAGAGGGGCTCCACCCAGGCCCCTCCAGATTAAAGGAGCACGTTATTGCCACTTTTTCTCAACAGCCAGTGCCACCGCGCCACTCTCCAACCCGAGGGTCTAACTACGTTTTGGCGAGTGACCCGATTTACTGCGTACATTTTGTAATGCATTTTTGTAGTTCGTCTTACTGCCGCTAGGTGGCGCCCTCTACGTCGGCAGTCAAATAACGTATTTGAGATCCAATACCATGCTCCTTTAAAATCTGATCGCAAGTGAGCAAAGTTGGCTGTTGATATCAGTTGTGCACTGGACAGCGATGCATGGAATCCTCTCACTAGCGATGTTCGCCCATTGTCAAACAATACCAAAGCCCATTTTCGCCTAGTGTGCGGTGGTGGCGAGAAGAGCGGTGGTGCGTGAGCAGACCGCTTGTGATCACCTAGTGTGGTGCGGCTTTAGATCCGCTAGTGTATACTATAGGTGTTCCTAAACATGGGTCTACTTCCACCCGCATGTTTTGTTATGGCGTTGTCAAATCAGTGTTACATCCTTCCTCATTCTGATGATGATGATGATGATGATGATGATAAGATGCCACTGTTCCTCGTTATTTCTTCAATCCAGAATCGTTCTCCCATCTGCAGCCTGACTTCAACAAGACAAATACAAAGCAGGATATAAATTTGCCTCTGTGATAGTCGATGATTGGCTTTGATTGGTTTCTTGGGTTTCAAATAAAACCTATTTGTTCGTGGATTTTGAGGGAATGTGACTGGATGGTCTCATTGATGGAGGTGGAATCTGAGTGCAGTGAGTTCATGGTAAACTAGAGATGCCCGTACTGTTGTATAAAACCTGGAAGCCCTTTGATATGATTGTCTTTATTGCCCAAAGAGTAGAGCACAAAGGGCGAAACACAAAATATGATATACATAACAGAGGACATCCTCCAGAATTTTGCAAATTTTTCGACCGCAATCGGGGTCATCCGCAGGCACTTTTGAGAAGATCCAAGGTGTGGATCTTTATTGCATTGTAACTGCGTTCTTTCATCAATGATGAGCATGCAGTATTTCGAAGTGTCCAGACTTCATCAGGCCCACAGAGCTAATATATTCGTATTGAAGTAGGGCAAATCTGGAGCATTATTGGCGCTGGTAAGTATGGAACAAGCGATCTCAAGATGTTCCTCACTTGGATGGAGTCTTTTACATGCCTTTGCAAAGGCACAAGGTGCAAGGTGGCTTATCGTGTCCCATGCAATGGACTGAAAGCGAGGGATGATTGATCCCTAAAGGCCCATGCTGGATTCCCACCTGCGACCTCCAACTTGCTAAATCAGTGTGATAACTATGAGGCTGTCAAAGCTCATTGAAGGTCTTTGAAGGTGGAGCCATAAAACGTGTGAAGGTCAATCAAGTTTTGGTAGCGAGGTACATTTCTTTGGTTCTATGAAGGTCAATCACATGAACAGGTGGTATCTTTCAGGTCTGGAATATTTCAGATTACAGGTAATCATGAAGAAAGAAGGTCTGAGGACAAGCTGAAACTTTGATCCAAATCGATTAGAAGGAATCAAATCGATTAGAAGGAATGAAGCAAAATCCTGGGTTTCATCACATTCTTCCAAGATGTACCAGTCAAACTCTCCATTCATTGGTGTCAAAATCTTGCTTTTTTCAGCGGGAGGCCATGCTGGTGTTCGGTACAAGCATTTCTTGTACAGCTACCTAAAGGACCAACCAATCTGGCAGTCGCTACGCTTCTGGAATGCAGCATTCTTTGATGCTGTTCAGAGTGAGCGTTCCCATAAACCACTTTGCACAAGGTAAGTTATGTAAAAGGTGTAAGTGTCATCTAATCCTCTGGAACAGGGTACCCAGTATCTAGGGTAACAGCTGAGGGTCCAGGGTTAAGGGTTAGGGTTAGGAGTAGGCTTCAGGGATGAGGGGTAGGAGGCCAGGTATTATAAAAATGTTGCCCGAAATGTCGGGTGACATACCGAATGTCCCCCCGCTGGGATGATATGTCTCCCGAGGCTTTGCGAGGGAGACATATCATCCCAAAGGGGGGACATTTTTTATCTCGTACCGAAAGTCTAGTTGGTTGAAAACGACTTTCTTTTATGAAAATATCAAATAATGCCAAAATTAAGGACAAGAAATGACGTGACGTAATGCATACACAGTGCATTCACTGGCCTACTCCAGGGAAATGACGCGACGCAACGTCACATGCTGAGTGTTGAATTCCACTGGACTGAGTGTGTTCATGCCCGGTTCAATGCAGACCCA
>NMRB01005116.1:12676-23726 GCA_002633025.1 Notospermus geniculatus
GTCGCATCCCAAGTCTGCAAAATTGTTTGCGAACTCAAATTTTGACAACCTGTTATAACTTAATTAACTCCATCGTAATTAGTCAAAATGAACAATTCTTTCACAGAACGGGAGCCTAAAGGTTGTAGCTAAAACATTTTGTTAACATCAGTTTGTTACTTTTTGTCATGAATATGTTAGGACGCTTTTTTTCAAAGAGCGTCAATAAAGTCGGCATAGGTAGCCCCCCGCCTTAACTACCAAAAAGGGGAAGTATGGAAGACCAAAAAGGGGAAGTATGGAAGACCAAAAAACACTTCATACTTGACAAACTCCGATTTTTTTTGATGAGTGACCAATAGGCCTATCCAAATTCTAAAACTACGTAACACTTAGGGGGCTTAGGTTGCATCACACGGTACATGTACCTACTTGTATGTACATGTACATTGCTTGCAACTGACAGTAGGCCCCTTTAATTCGAAAGTCGGCCATTTCGGCGCTGAGGGTCAAAACAAATGGGAAAATGCATTAAGTTTTGCCAGAAAGTGCAGAAATAACTGGCAGAAACGCTTGAAATTTGCAGACAGGTTGTGAGGGCCAATTCATTGAGAAACTTGTGAAAAATATTGTGTGTCATCGATCGATTTTTGAAGATTTCTGCAGTTTTCTTCAACTGAACAATAAATAGAAGGTTTTTAAGGATTAACAGACACTTTAAAAAGTGTCTGTTAATCCACCTATTGTTCAGGTGTAGAAAATCACCAATTTCTCGAAAAAATTATTGATGACACCCAATTTTTTTCTCACAGTTCTCAATGGTTTGGCAATCACCACATTTCTGCAAAATTTCACGCGTTTCTGACAGTTAGCCTACTTCCTGCAATTTCTGGCAAAACTTAATGCATTTTCCCATTTTTTTATCCCTCGGCACCGAATGGCCGACTTTCGAAAGGGGCCTGTTGGTCGTTTCAGTGGAGGGTTCAATGAGTGTCGTCATGGTCAGGTACGAAGTTGTAAATCCCTCTCGCTTCTATCTCTGCAGAATATCAGGGGCTCTTACCTCTCTCCGACTCTGGCTCTCTTTCGGGTTCCGGCGGCGCCTTGAGTTCCATCTTCGTATCCCTCTCTATTTGGGGTAGGTGGATGGTGACCCCTCTCCGTAGCCTCGGGGAGGGGGACTTTTCAGTACTCTGCGCAAGGGCCCTACTTTCTGCCGACACATTTTTCGCCCATCGGGCAATGTATGCACTCTTCATATTCTCCTCCGAACCACGGACGCTGAGCTTCGGAAGAAAGTTCCTAAACGCTTTCGTCTCTGTGTTTTGTCTCTTCAACTTCTCTGGCACGGTTTCTAAACTTTTCGAACCAGCCTTGCTGTTTTTCAGTGCATTCCCATCCCTTTGACCATTGGAAAGAAGACCACATGGTTTCCACTGCGGCGTCACCTGGGCTCCTTGTTTTGATTTTCTAACCACGACTTTCCCAAGTCTCGGCAGACCCGTCTTCTGTCGCCTGACCTTCTTACCGTCCTTGAACTTTTTGACCTTCTTCTTTGAGCTCGATCGACTGGAATGTTGTGACGCGGTTGATGTTGCTATGGTGATATTGGTTTTATTAAAACTGTCACTCAATTTCAAGGACCACGAAACAGTATTGTCAGGTTCCTTTGGTCGTTTGGCTCGCTCCGGCTCCTTCTTCGAACGTTTTGGCGCCAAATTATCCTGGGCAGACGACACTGATTCATTGCTAGTGTTGGAAGCGACAACTGACGAGCTGCGCGTGTCATCAACATTATCAACCTCGTCCAACGCCGCATTTCCATTTTGAGGCGGATTATACAACAAATTTTGTAGTGCCTTTATATTAAAATCAACCTCCCTTAAAGAATCATGGAACAATTTCTCCTTCAACAAACGTTGCTGACCATTTTTATATGCAACCGCAATATCGAACATGCGCAGTCGGAGGTACTTCCGGTAGTTGATGGCGAATGAGCAGAAGTCGGTCCCCTCCTCAAGGTTGGCCACACACTTCCAATTACTTGACACTTGGAGTTGGTTCCTAATCTTCCAAAGTTGTTCCAAGGCGCTAAAGCCCTTGTCCAGGTATTCTTGCATGTTCTTCATTTCCCGTCAACTGAAATAAAAACGCAAATACATGTACATATCGCTGTTGTAAGGTCACAGTGATCTGGCTTTGCCAGTGGGATATATATGTAACCTCTCTGACATCAGCATAGCGTCAGTGTCATGCAGGAATTTGATTCGAAGACATTAGCATCCTGCTTTGTGGCCGGTCAGCAATGCCGACCGTCACCAACAGAAGTTGCCCCCGGCAACGCCAAGACCTCTGTGACATTGCAACTGCGATTTTGGTGTAACCTCAAGGTCGTATATGCTTGACTCGGACTTCAGCCTGAAGTTAGACTTTCTCTTTGCTTGAAGCATTGAGAAAAGTCAGACTTTAATCAAAGCGTGGATGAAGTCCGACCCAAGCACGGCCCTTAAAGTCCTCATACACTGCATGACAAAGGTGAAAGATGAGAAATATGAGAAATAGCCTAATGGGGAAGTTTATGGTTCATGTAATAGGTATTCAACTTTGCACTGTGAAGACCTCAAAACAGGTGGCCAAACACTTTGAAGTTCTTGTCACACTGCTTTTTGATAACTCAGAAGTAGGCCCTACTGTATGGGTACGACAGTAAGGTGTGATATTGTTAATTTCTGTTGTCGGCAATCTAGGTGGCATGGTAATAAACATGCGTTATTAATCTGGGGATCACAGCACGAGATAATCAACATTTTGACTCGAGCATGAAATATGCTGTAAAATGGAATAAACTCGCTATAAATCAATAAATGTCAAGTAAATAATTAGTCAATTACAAGGTTACAATATTGGCCTATTACTCGTTCACCAACTTCAACTAGGGTTGCTTCCTGGTCATTGTGTGATGGTGATATGGCCGTACCAATGAAGGAAAATGGTGGCTGTCACTATATTATGCTTTATGTACAATTTTTCATCAATCTTTCTGAATATGCTTGATAAAGGCTTACGTGGTGGGTCTTGATGCTGAAGCCTAATATGCCCTATCAAAATTTCTAAAAATCGTAAGAAACGTTCGTCCGTGGCATGAGAGTCATTATTTTGATCAAGTTTTCATGTCAATTGCTAGCATGTGTTAAATGTGTTCTTTCATATACATATATGTTCTTTTGTTGTCTGTTGTTCGTCTGCCAAGAACGTGTTTACATCTGTCTGATGGTACAAGGCCCTGAATTTATTATGATAGATTCACACATGTTCTTCCGAACTGATCAACGGCCCGTATTTTAGAATGCTCCTCAACGTTAAGGAGTTCCTCAAGGCTATTGTTCTTAACAGGAGAACAATAGACTTGAGGAACTCCTTTACGTTGAGGAGCATTCTAAAATACGGGCCAAAGTGTTTGATTGGTGAAGAGTGCACGAAACTGTAGAAGCCTATTAAATTTGGCCTTTGACAGACAAAGCGTCTCGCTTGGTGCAGCAAATAGCCCGCGATTATGGCGATCTGCTATTTAAAAAAAGTGCCTGTAGGCATATGATGATAAAGTGCAAAATATGAACTTACATCTGAGTCCCCAAATTCGTTACACTGTAAAAACAAGTCCTCAGGAGTTATCAGAAATTGGATGTCTTCACCAAATGCAACCACTCGCTCTGTGGAAATTAACAGGCTCCGATTAGGGAAAGAAACACTCGGTATTGTTTTTTTCTCCTATATTCCTTTGCTTATGCTACGGTCACACTATGTTCCCGGTCACCACGGCAGCCCCGTTTGCCCGAAACGTAGCGCTCCGTGGGAGTTTGGCTGTTTTTTTCTCTGTATTCAAGTTTTGTTACGTCTTGCTAAGTTCCCTCACGGCCTATCACGGTACCCGTGACGGGCCGTGGGGGCAAGCGGCTGCTGAGCCCCGGAGGCTCAAAGGCGCACTACGGTTCGGCCCGCGGTCTACCACGGATGCCAGTACGTTCCCTCCCGGCCCGTTACGTTCGGATGGGGTCCCTCACGTTCCTCGCGTTCTGATCAAGGTCTGACACGTTTTTCACGTTCTGCCAAGACTTTCTACGGATGAAACGTGGAGGCCGGGCAGCTTTGGAGCAAGTTTGTGCCCACGGTATAAAAATAAGGCCTGCAATGTGTCGTCGATTGCTCAGACTCGAATGAAGCTCCCCTGCCGGGCCCGGCTTTTCTATACTCCCTCCCAGCCCGCGCGCGCCGTGTCACACCGTAGTAGAACGCAATGCGCCGTATCGCGCCGGGCCCTTAAAGCAGACCTGAAACGGATGCCGATTCGCATTAAACCTATTGGAATAAATCAAGTTGATATAAAACCACCAAAAACGTCACCAGTTTCAATTATTTTCCGCGTTATTCAAAAGATATAACGTTGTTTTATCGCAGCTGGGCGACCACCCAATTTTCCCGCTGCTTTTCAAACGCACTTACGATTTCGGCCGCTAGGGCTAGGTTGTGACGTCACACGTACTTTTTCTGTGCTGGTGCGACCCAGACGTAGGACACCATTTTACTCCACTACGGCATCGCCGTATCCAAAGGGTTTTGCGGCTATCGTTGGCGAAAGTGAAAAAACTTATTCCTTTAATCCCAGAGTGGGTGGCTCTTGCAGTAAACCATGATTGCATAGCGAAAATCGACAAAAACAACATCCGACGCACGGGACGCTGAGCCTGATGCCCATGGCAGAGTGCAGCGTGACAACCAACTGGGCGGAGACGTCAACAAAGAAAAGGACTTGTGACGTCATGCGAAAAAGTACGTGTGACGTCACTCGAATCGGGGATTCCCAGTTTTCGCGATGTTGCCCGATGGAAAAACGAACTTCCCCGAAGGAGCAATGATTGTTGTTTAACCGGGTATCTCCTACATACGTGTATGTCATAGCAGAAAGGCCATGTCAGTTGGAACATGGTGCTGTTGTGACTCCGAAAAAGTATTTATTAAGCGAGGAAAGCATTTGGGGTTTCGGGTCCGCTTTAACCGTCACGCGCCGGGACGCGTCGTGAATGAACGCGACGAAACGGCTACCATCCACCCTAGCTTGCCGTGAGAACCGCGAGAAAACGTGGCAAAACGGGAAGAAACGCGCAGCAACCGTGACAAAACGCGCACAAAACGGCACAGAACGTGACAACACCTGAAAGGACCGGGGGAATACACATGCCTTCCGGCCCACTACGGACCGCCTCCAAGTTTTGTTACGGCCTGTTACCTACTGTAACGTTTTGTTGCGTTCACCCCGTTTTACTACGGCCTACTGGGTTTGTCATCCGCACCGTGACTGCCGTGGCAAATTTTTTGACAGTTTAAAAATCTGGCACGGCATCCACGGCAATCACGACCAGTCACGTTTGCCCATCCCGTCCCCCTGCGTTGTCTCACGTCCAAGCCGTTTAGTCCACGGTGGTCTGAAACGTGATTGCCGTGGCCGCCGGGAACATAGTGTGAACGTAGCATTACTTCAAAGGATCTCAGTATCCTACATGTAGATAAAAGTTCGGTGTCCACAAAACCTTTGTCTAGTTCCTCGCTTTACGACATCGAAATTAAAATTCCTCAGAAGAAATACATGTAGGCCCCTAATTTTCGTAGCAAAACCTAGGCCTCGTAACGTTATTGTGGACTCTTCTTGTGTTGTACCATTCCTTTGCAGTGAATGGATCTTTGGTAAGACAAAGGCCTTTGTTCTGTCCGAGGTCCGTGATTCGTTGTCTGTGGTTTTGACTGGTGTCGGCTACACACACGATTTGAGATTCCATCCGTCATGTTTGCTCACAAATATTCCGTCATGCCGTTGTTTCGTCGGCAAAGAAGCAGCGAAATGTTCCTTTACACCGAGACCAGGCAAAGGAAAACAGTTACAGAAGTGACATTTGCTGTTCTCAGGGTGTCGTATATCCTTTGCTCGACACTAGAACCAGTTTCATCGAATCATGAGTAAAACCTTATTTCTGCAGCAAGCTACCGCACCACTTGAACGCTTCAAAATGAATTGATATTTTCAAATATCGTTGGCCTGCAGCCAAAACTATCAGCTGATTTGGCGGGAGTCCTTTTCCGGGTAGGCCTATATATGTATATATGTCCACACGCACTTGATCGCAGACACAACCAACAATAGTGTGGGTTCATGATAAATATCCTTTATTGAAACTAGGCTAGGCCAATTCGGCCTAATAAGTTAGCCTCAACACCTGTATATGCTATTATCAACAAAGAAGGCAATACAAGCAAAACGTCTCATGGGTCGGTAGGTTTTGATATAAGCTAAAAATACCGACAAAGTGTTAGAAAATGATGAACCCCAAAATCTTTGTCGTTGGAGAAGATTTCTCGGTTTTTATTCTCCTGGTGTTTCGGGGCGTTTGGCCTTTAGTAATATTTTTTTGGTGATTAAATATTTTTGTCTCCTTTTTGGCGTGATTAGCTCTCAACCGGGTGCATGCTCTTTACATGTAGTCTTCTAATTCGGATATCGCCTAATATCTCTCATAAACTAGCCGTTGACACTGAACGCCCGGTTGGAGGTCGGTAACTCTCGGGTAAGATCGGAGACGGTGGCGCCGCTGGTTCGAGGTAGGAATAGGGTGACGAGGGTACCCCACTGTCGGCACTCTCTCGATCAATAGTCTTATTCGGGCTCCAGGAGACACGTTTCACACTACTGACTGAAGAAGATGTTGAAGGCCTTGTGTCTGGTATGTCAGGGTAAAGATGAGGGCGGGGGCTGTGCAGCCGACGGTTGGGTAGTTCTCTGGGTGCGCCCCCCTCATCATCACTTTCTTCATCTACATGTAACCCGTATCGCTTTTCTGTAAGAATCAAGGTTAAGACATCAATATTCTGGCCAGTGGGTTCAGGTCAAAGTCCTATTCTTACAAGAAGTTGTCCAGAAACTGTTCGTCGAGAAATTTCTTTTGTTCAAACGAACTTGCATGTAGACGGCGTGTGTGTCCGTCCATCAATAATTGGTATACAGTATGTGTTGTCAGCTTTCAGGATGATTAGGCCGCGTGCACAGTGCAAACGAACTGGCGAAGCAAATTTCGCCCAGCAATGTGGCGAAAGTACCTAAATACTCTGGAAGAATTGGCGTGTACAAACTGAGAGCGATCAGCGAAGGCGATCGCGCGACAAGACCTGAAAATTAGGGAGTTTTCGCAAAGTCCCCGAAACGCCAACGGGAACGTCTATCCTTTTGTTCGGTGGTCTCTTCGTATCATCGAACAATGGCATTCGCGTTCTCATTGGCGTTTCGGGGGCTTTGCGAAAACTCTCTATTTATTAGGGAGTTTTCGCAAAGCCCCCGAAACGCCAACGCGAACGCCAAACCCATTGTTCGATGCCACGAAGAGAGCACCGAACAAAAGGATAGACGTTCGCGTTGGCGTTTCGGGGGCTTTGCGAAAACTCCCTTATATTTGGTCGCGCGAACTTCCACGGGATGTGCCTGCAATCCCTGATGAGCGCTGTGTTCGCTTGTCTTCGGTGGTCTTCACCTCGCCGCTTCGTTTCGTCAGTTCGCTTAAGCGGCGAATCCACTCTCGCGATTTTAGCTTGAGACGGGGTTGCGATCCCTTGCGTTCACCTTGTAAGGACTTCCGATTGCCATATAAGGCTGCGATTCCATAGGCTGTTCCCTTTGTTGTGGAATTTCCCTTGTTCCGTGGACTCGTGCCGTTAGGACAATGAGACCTGGCCTCGTGCCCTATGGGAACGGCCAGTAAGCAAATCAAGTGTTCATTCTCTTTGTGACGTGTCACAAGGTCACAAGCGAACACGGGACAGGGAAAAAGTGCACAAGCGAACAGCCTATGGATACGCAGCCTTAGGTGATCGCAAGGGAACGCAACCCTGTCTCAAGCCAAGATCGCGACAGTGGATTCGCTGCTTTACAGTCATTTTGTCCAAACAAGGCCATCGACTGCGTCTTTAGCCTTGTCCCATTCATGTCATCTTTTGCGTTAACTCATAAATTATAAATCAATCTGACCCATACTTGACCCCGCCTCCGAGTCGATCAGAACTCGTGAAACAAATCGCCGTTCGGCACTTTGTCTTCTCTTCCCGCACACATTTGTAACACGGATTTTGATTGGCACGTCGATTAGCCTTTGCACACCGATGATTGGCTGAGGCTCTGAGTTCCTCAGAAGCGGGGAATGTGATGGATTCAAACTAGGCTAATGGGCGTCAGGCCAGATAGACTGGTGAGAATCAGATGCTTAATATACTGTGGTCGCGGAGTTATGCCGGATTGGCTTCATATCCGCCCATTTTGCTATTACCATATTACATGGGCACGATGTTGGTTTCATGTTTTCAGTATGAATGAATCCAAGAAATGCCTTCCCGAGATTTGTATTCGGGCATTCCTTTCGTTTATNTAGATATAAAAATAGATAACATTAATGTTTTGGTATACACGGTGCTGCCACCTGTCAGAGGAAAAATAACTATTATAATCAACCATGTAAATAAACAAACCGTAATGTTTACAATTCGAACTAGAGCACCTTTAAGCAAACCAAATATTCATTGGAAAGCACTCACTGAAAGCTTTCCAATGAAAACGAAAATTGACGGATTCCAGGTAGGCCTACCGTGCCGTGAAAGAGATAATTTATATATCGAACTTTATCGTTTCGCAACAACAACAACAACAACGTGCCTCTGACTTCAGGCATTGCTTTCCAGTCATTTCTACATAATTTTAGTTCCAGCTGCTTCCAAATTCTAGTTTTCTCACTTACCTGAACCGGGCAGTATACAGTTCATGATAAAACATGCTTGAGCAATGTGGACGGGGACAGGAGGGTAGAGAAACCTGTATTGATCGATTTCTTTATCTTCTTTCGGATTTTCTATGCGTATTTTCGGTGTCACTGGGGTTCGTGGTGTCGCCGGTGTCGCTGGTGCCACCCGGCCCCGACCCGCCATAACGAATACTTGCTAGACTTAAGGAATACTGACTCAACCGTAAATATGACACTTGAACGCGCCGTACATCTTCACCTGCGAAGAAAAAATATGTCTTTTATTTCTAAAAAGTTCTCTCCCTCGCACTTACAGTTACATGTACACGTACATTTACTGAGGATTTAATTTATTGGAGGTCTACGTCGTCATTTCCTGTAAAGCTTTTCCTTCTTTGTACATTCAGCAAGAAGTTAAATTGTTGGGAGTTGTACACAAGTCACATCGTCGATGTACACACATCGTCCTTTTCAGAAAATATTTTGTACTTTCCACAGTCGCCGACCATTTAACCTGTACTGATAAAGTGTTACATGTATATTGTGTATATGTATTGATTTATTATAGTGACAAGGAATTAACATACATTACAAAACAAATTACAAAATTCAACGATACATCCACCATGGATTGGCGTTTTTAAATATATCTGTACCCAGAAGTCGTAAGTTATCAATTCTTGATGCATAAAGTCAACTACATGTACATGTACACCAGCTAGACCATACACCAAAAGCCTCAAGCATTTCGGTGAGCTGTCAAAGACCCCACTGGGTCGTCAAGAACCTATTTGTTGAGCAACTCGCTCTCATTTTTTTGCAAGTATATGAACATTTGCTTGATACAAGCAAATATGACGTTAGCCAGCAGACCAGAATAAGAAGAAAACGTTTCTTCGAATCCTTCTGGGATGACCAGAAATCCCAACACCCACAAACTCTTACCTATCAATGAAGGCAAAATCGTTGAGTATTCCCTCCTTCTAATCCTTGTGTTTAAAAGCAACAGGTTCAAACGTCTTTTCCATTCCTTCTCATAATCGTCGTTCGAGAATTAACTTTCACAACAACAACCCAGGAGGAAGGGCACTGATATAAGAGGTATATATATCAAAGTATACCACAGCATGATATATGCTCTTTTATTACCGATATCATATTGTGGCAACGGGTCGTTGTCAAATGAAATATAGCGGAATACAGAAGAAAGTGGTATTCATTGACGTTAGTCGTTTATACTTGAATGTAATAAAAGGATTGAAAACACTTTCTATTTCGACATTCTATTTAACTAAGGGGTGATTTGTTATCGTGATGATACAAAAGATGATTGGGAACGGTTCAATTGAGGTAGATGTGACCATTGATACGAATTGGCCCAGCGCGGCAGAACGGTGAATCATTCGGTCATGTGTCGTAAATTAAAACGGCGAAGCGAACACCTGTGTTCAGCATGGTTCGAGAATTCTTTATACTAATGTGGAAAGTTCACGATAGGTGGCTTACATGTATTTCGAAAATTGGTTCGTTTTGGTTTTCAGTATGGCCACCAGAGCCTCTATCTTGAAATCAGTTTTCGTCAATTTTCGGAAAGCTGTCGGTAAGTAGCCTTTTTCGAAAATGCGGGCTCGTTTTGATTTTCAATATGGCCACCAGAGCCGCCATCTTGAAATCAGTTTTCGTCAATTTTCGTGATCTAATGGATTTTTTGGTGGAGGGGTGGATGCCTTGAGGAAGGTTCCTTTTGAAAAGTGGTCATACTCCCCTTTTCAAAATAATGGCCACCATTTTCAAATCAGTTTTGATTCCCAAATGTCAGGAAAAAACATCTCAACATACACGCGTGGCATGGTGCTCTTGTCTTCATATATTGTAAACGTGTGCAGCTTCAGTTCCTTCCTAGTTTGAAGCTATTGTAACCTTTTTGAATGTTCCCAATTTGTGAGTGTTCCCTACTATTGCCTGAGGGAATAAGCTGCGACTATAGACAACAGACATATGGAAACTCCGGCAGATGTTACACCATTTTGCGAAATGATGTCGATATTTTGCTGACAAGGAATAATCAGAGTTGTCAACATTTATTCGCTTGCTCAGGTCGTGTCCAAGATGTAGGTCATGAAATGAGTCCTGATCAATTAAAAATAGGTACTTACACTATTTGATATGATAAGTATCATTGGCCGATAAACAAAACAAATGGCGTAGTTTACATACGTCATTTATTAGTGGAATTTCGTCTT
>NMRB01005117.1:0-11709 GCA_002633025.1 Notospermus geniculatus
CATTCATAAAGAAACCAATCACAAACAACTGACTGAAAACAACCAGAAATCAACATCATTCATTGAATCAAGCTTTTCCAAACCAATGACTCAATGACTCTATAAATTGGATAGGCGACCACAAAATGACTTGGTCTAATTTCTCCTGCTGTGGGCCCCTTTTATGGACTTAGAAAATTTTTGAGCCACAACCTGTTAAAGTCTGGCAACATCTATCTTTGACCTAATGGAATGCGGGAGCTAGGAAATTGATCGTTTGATTTTCCACAAACCTTTAATCACACGCGGCTATTGAATGACCGGTGGACAACGCGGACAATCGGGGAACGACCACAAGTGATCGACAGGCATGATTATAAACCGCAAAGCTCTGTCACATTACATGACTTCCGCATTCCATTAGGTCGAAGATAGATGTTGCCAGACTTTAACTATGTACTCACTGTATTTTCACAGAAACGCAATGTACTTGATATGAGCAATGATGCATACATGACTCGCGCGATGTGTGTGTATTTGGAGAAAGAATATTTAATTGATTGCGGTAATTATGAACAAAGGGATAAAATAAGAATTATCCTCAACCTATACATAATGATATCTGATGACGTTGATATACGTCAAATGAGTGTTGTATTGTTTTTGAATGCATAAATGTTCCAACTGTTGCTTTGGTAACACCATAAATGTCAACAAGACGTGAATACTATAGAATAGCGACCGACTTTACTCTCTGGTTCGGTAAGAACCTAATGCCCTCGCCCTGCAGAAGTCGCTGGATGCCATGTCTTGATGTTGTTCTATTGACTGACTCAGGGTGAACACAGTGGCGCCACCAAATAGCCTGGTAGTCTATCATGTTTCGGAGGTGTTTTGAAAGTGCCTTATGGTCGTTTGAATTTCTCTTGACCACAACCGTGGCGTGGTGGTCTTTTTCAGTGCTCGGATCTCCAGTTTTTGTTCATGCAGTTCAGCTTTAAGGTTTAAAGCCTAGGACTAGGCCTAATGTACATGTATGTATAAACCAACATGTAAGACTTTTACTAGTATACTCAAAGTACACGTAAGTTTAAGGGCACACAGGCTGATAGTGAACAATAGGTTTCCAAGTGGACAATAGTTTACGCAGTCCGTTAGGTTATGAGACCTTCGTGGAAACAAAAGGGTTAAGGCGGTGACAGACTGGTCCGTATACGGTCCGTATACGACCCGGTCCGTTGCTCCGCTTGAATCACTTTCTACTCATTTCCATTTGATGTGACAGACTGGTGCGTATCCGACCCGACACGGCACGTCAATCCGCCCCGAATCAACCAGGTGGGCGATTTTTACGGACTGCGGACACACAACGCTGACCTTTTATGGATATTATCCCTATAAAATTCTTTGAATTCGACAGCTCTTTTTGTTCCGAGTCGCGGACGAATCGCTTCCTTCTTGATAGGCGACAATGGCTAAAATGACCGTCTGCTGTAGACTTGTCGCACTAGTCTGTCACGGCTCTCCGTTTTTTGCTGTGTCGGACACGTGCTGGACGGATACGTATCGCACACGGAACGGACCAGTCTGTCACCGCCTTTAAACAGCACTCGGTGATCCATTGGACAAATGTCACAACAGCAGTGACGTTTTTGACCACCTCCATTGTGTGTGGTGAATGTGCCAAGAATGACTGACCGTGAAAGCCCTATTCTAAAGCCAAGTCAGTGAACGATAACAATGGAGCACTGGGGCTGTTCTAATTGTTGTGGGATCAATCAATCTGAGCTTGTTTATAAACGAAGTTTTCAGTTCATTTACCTCACCGCATATTGAATTTGTTACAGAAGAAGAATTTTTTTTTTTTGTCTTACAGACATGGTGCACGGCCAACTACCCAATGGCATACATTAGGTTAGTAGAGTCGATTATCGAATCGGCATTACATCAGACATGTTAAAATATATGGCCCGTATTCTAGAACGTTCCTTAAGGCTTCCCTTACATAAAGTCTGGCAACATCTATCTTTGACCTAATGGAATGCGGAAGTTAGGAAATTGATCGTTGGATTTTCCACGGACCTTTAATCACACGCCGCTATTGAATCACCGGTGGACAACACGAACAATCGGGAACGACCACAAGTGATCGACAGGCATGATTATAAACCGCAAAGCTCTGTCACATTACATGACTTCCGCATTCCATTTGGTCGAAGATAGGTGTTGCCAGACTTTAGAAGTATACGGTATACGAAAACGCCATTTAACAAAGGCTTCAAGTGGATTCACGACCGTGAAGCCATTGTTAACCGCGGTATTCGTATACCGTATAGTTCTATGTAAAGGAAGCCTTACGTTAAGGTCGACCTTAAGTCTATTGTAAAACCATCGAGAACAATAGATTTAAGGTGGACCTTAATGTTAAGGAACGTTCTAGAATACGGCCCATAGACTCGTAGGCCTATTCTAGAAACCTCCTTAAGCCCCAGTCACATCCACTCCGGGGCCCGTAAACGGCGAGTAAAAACAGACATTTTGGCCAATTTCTACGGTGCCCAGTTTGATCCAGCCTACTCTCCGCCTATCTATTGAGGCGACTTCGGCATGACTCATCTTACATCCCAGTTTCAGTCTCTAAAATCCGCAGCAAGCCGCTGGGTGGGGAAAATCGTACGGGGCCCGGTGCATTTGTGACCTACGCTTTAAAGCTGACGTGACAGAACAAAAAGCCCCCGTGCGACGAGCAAGAGAATTGCAAACGTCCTGCAGACACCTCAAACGAAGGCTCAGAACATGACATACCCCACGACGCCAGGAGGACGCCACCTTATTTGTCTTCGAGCTTTAGAGGTATCAACATCCTCTGCTGAGCTCCTGCTGAACATTTTTCTGAAATGACTACAATTTTTTTTCTTTGAGTAGTGTAAGAGGTATCCGAAGTTTCTCTGATTTCAGGGTCAACGGAGGCCAGGCTAGTAATCCCTACTTTTCCGAAGCGTATGGCTGCCCGGTCGGTTCCGCAATGAACCCGAAGGACCAGTGTGACGTTTGGTAATCCAGGAGAGAATTTGGAATGTGGAACTCCAGTCAATCGCTTTTCATTTTTGCACTATGTACACCATGCCACTCAGAATTTATTTAAACTGGGTTATTACTATCTTTACTGCTTTTCGCAATGTGATTTTTCTGTTCCACAAAGTATTTTGTAACCTCCATCTCCAAAAATAAATTTGATTACTGTTGATAAGAAGGCGTGCGACTTTCATTGAAGGGTAAAAAACGAGGCGATGTAGAATGAACCCGAAGGACCAGTGTGACGTTTGGTAATCCAGGAGAGAATTTAGGAATGTGGAACTTCAGTCAATCGCTTTTCATTTTTGCACTATGTACACCATGCCACTCAGAATTTATTTAAACTGGGTTATTACTATCTTTACTGCTTTTTGCAATGTGATTTTTCTGTTCCACAAAGTATTTTGTAACCTCCATCTCCAAAAATAAATTTGATTACTGTTGATAAGAAGGCGTGCGACTTTCATTGAAGGGTAAAAAACGAGGCGATGTAGAATGAAATGGCCAGGGCCATTGTGCTCACCTCTGTGATAAGTCTATGGTGAAGTAAAACTGTAACACTCATGATGAATGATGAAGAATCAGTACAGACAAGATACATGTAAAGCTTATTTCATCTGATCAGCAATAATTTAATCAATGACATAAACTCAGTTGAAGACCGTCAGAAGGGGTTAGTGGTGTGAGCAAACCGTTTTCCTGTGTTGGCCGCAGATGTCAAAAATTCTGTTTTTCAAGATGGTCACCTGGTGGCCATATTTGAAATACCGGTGTGTTGGAACTGAAAACTTAGCATAAATGTAGAGGATACTTACATAGATATTTAGGCAACATAAAACCATCTTAACCTTTACTATTGATTAGATACGGCCCGAAGTAAATTTTTCAAGATGGCTGACCAGTGGCCATATTTGACGTCCATTCTAACCGAAATTTGCCATACGTTTAGAAGGTACCTAGATACATGATTTGGCAAGGTAAGGTTATAACATCCAACTTACTCCTACTTATGACATGTATGAGACATGGGTCAAAGTCCTTTTTTCAAGATGGCTTCCTAGCGGCCATATTTGAAGTCCGATAGGGTCAAAATTTGGTGCACTTGTAGACGGTGCCTAGATATATCTTCACGCCAAATCAAAACCCTCTATGTCAAATAGCCACGAAATGTGCCACCNGCTACCTGTACACCAAATTTCAAGTTTCTAACCCAAGCGGTTTAGAAACGTGCCACCCCTGTTAACGACGACGACGGACGACGACGGACGACACACTATGAGAGAAGCTCACCCCACAGAGGTCACAGAGGTGAGCTAAAAACCCATCGGATGTCGCTGAATGGTCAACAAGGCCAGTCAGACTGCCTGCGCATTGATCCGCTACTGTTTACCTGTAAGCGGGCCATACACGTTCAATATCATTGCACAATATGGGGCCCAAAATAGGGGCATGTGCTTCTGGCATGATAGATGGAAGAAAGATATCCAGAAAACAGCACAAAAACGACACACAGTATACAATAAATCGGAAGATCGTCTCCGAATATTTCGCAAATTTTCGACCCCAATAGGTGGAAGAAAGATTCGCAATAATATCGCCCATTTTGGTCCTCATATTGTGCAATAATATTGAACGTGTATGGCGGCTTTACGAAGTACATATCAGCTATTGAAATGTCCGGGTTCAGCAAGGCCATTAACAACACTTTCCTCAAATGCGACATCTAGACTGCCTTTCCTAGACTGCCTCACATTTGGGTGAGGCTGAGTGCTATCCAAATTGCAAAATGAAGAACAAGCAGGGGCTGAGTACATAACAGGCAGTCACGAACTGATGGTCAGTTTTGTAAATACGGATCGAGCTAGCAGCCATCTTGCCAGAATTAGGTCACCACCATGGGAATTCACTTCCAGGGGGACAGATGATTGGTTCTCCCATCCCTCATAGGGCAAATCCCCATGACGATGACCTAATTTTGGCAAGATGGCAGCTAGCAAAACGAGTTCATCGAAAAGCTGACATCCGTTAGAAATTGCTTTTTTGACAGCAGATTTGGGATCTTGGCTTCATCTTCGTCAATCATGAAATAGAGGACAGCACACTGATGGTATCGGAAAGAATATATTGCTGCTATATAATCATAACATCTTCATTAAATTGACTATTAATTGGTCGAAGCTAGGTGCCGTGAAACCTAAAGCCAGCAGCACTAAATTTTAGGCGATATCGCAAGCGATTGGATCGCACGCGAGCAAAATCGGCTGTTGACGCCAAGATGCGCTGGGCAGTAATGCGTCGAATCTTCCCGCCAGAGATGATCACCCAGTAAACAATATCAGTACCGATATTGCCTAGTCTCCAGTGGCTGGCGAGAAGTTCAGTGGCGAGTATGGCAAGCGGATTGTCCAGTTATTAAAAAAGAAACCTATAGTTTTGCAATAAAACCTAGTTTTATGGTTAAAACACTTAGGCCCATATTTTCAAAGCTGTTTTAACGCTAAAATGCATTTTAGTCCAGCACTTGCATGCCTATAAGCATGCAAGTGCTTGACTTAAATGCATTTTAGCGTTAAAACAGCTCTGAAAATATGGGCCTTTGTTTTTGTGGATAAAATATAGTTTTTTGACAAAAAACTAAGTTTTTCTCCTAAAAAACATAGTTTGGTCATAAAACCAAGTTTTATAGAAAAATAACTCACCGGGTAGTTTTTTCGTCATAAAATATAGGTTTTTATCAAAAAACTTAGTTTTTGTCAAAAATTTTTTTTACCCACAAAAACTAAGTTTTGTAACCAAAAAATATAGGTTTCTTTAATACCTGGACAATCCGCTTGCCATAGGCGAGTAGATCATTTTGCGATATCGCCTGGTGTACTGCTGGTTAAAGTGCTCAGAACCTATTCATCAGTTTCACAATCTCTGACCATGTTTATCAAACTTTTTCACTGACCCCATTATAGCCCAGACGTGCCTTCAACAAAGCCAAAAGAAAATTGTCTTCATCAATTTTCAACCTTGAAAGCACTTACATGTTCTTCAGGTACGCCTATTAATGCTGGTGCGACCTGGATGTTAGAAGAACAAGGCATAAAAAAATGCTTTAAGTATCATTTTTTGCAGCAGGTTGGCAATTTAAAGCGGACCCGAAACCCCAAATGCTTTCCTCGCTTAATAAATACTTTTTCGGAGTCACAACAGCACCATGTTCCAACTGACATGGCCTTTCTGCTATGACATACACGTATGTAGGAGATACCCGGTTAAACAACAATCATTGCTCCTTCGGGGAAGTTCGTTTTTCCATCGGGCAACATCGCGAAAACTGGGAATCCCCGATTCGAGTGACGTCACACGTACTTTTTCGAATGACGTCACAAGTCCTTTTCTTTGTTGACGTCTCCGCCCAGCTGGTTGTCACGCTGCACTCTGCCATGGGCATCAGGCTCAGCGTCCCGTGCGTCAACAAAGCCGACAGAAAATTGTCTTCATCAATTTTCAACCTTGAAAGCACTTACATGTTCTTCAGGTACGCCTATTAATGCTGGTGCGACCTGGATGTTAGAAGAACAAGGCATAAAAAATGCTTTAAGATCATTTTTTTGCAGCAGGTTGGCAATTTAATACGAGAGCTCCAAAATACTGGTATTGTGGATGAAGTACACAAACTACCTGGATGTATTTAAAGCCTCACTGTATTGAATTTTACGATATTTTCAAAGTGTTAGGAGAGTGCAGGTATAGGTCTCATAGCTCGTGAAGGTCTCCAAAATACTTGCCTGATACGTAGGCCTACTTTAAAGAATCAAGCCCTAGTTTTCAGCACACATTGAAAAAACTGAAGGCAGAGCTCTAATGTATTCAGGTAGAGCATAGTACATTTTACACCACACTAACTTTCTGAATGCAATACAGTGATGCTTTAACTACAACCGGTCCTAAATCAATACAGGCGGGCACAGAGAGTGCAATCCAAGCCAACATGGCGAAAGGTGTACTAGAACACAACAGGAAAGACGAACCGTCGGGGAGATCCAAATGTGTCATCGTAGTTCTGGCGGTTATTGTAGTGATTTTAGTGGTGATCTGTATCATCCTAGGATGTTTTATTGGCCTGGCGATCACTGGAGCGAGAAGTATTTGTATGACAGAAAGATGTCTGGCGGATGCGAGCAGGATCAAAGCTTTGCTGAACACATCCGTGGATCCGTGTGAGGATTTCTACGCCTTCGCTTGTGGAGGGTTTAAACCGCAACCTCATGAAATTAGGGTGAGTATTGGGAATACGTTGAGGCGACTTTTAGAGGACGGGAAGGAAGCAGAGGAAGGGTCTGCTGAAAAAAAGATGAGAGACTTCTACATGTCGTGTGTGGATCCAGAAACCACAGAGAAAGAGGAAATGAGGGAACTACGGGAGCTCATCAGGAGCATTGGTGGATACGGAGAAGGCTTGGCCGTTGACAGAATCGGTAAGCTAAGCCGTATTACCGAACACCAAACTTATACATGTACTTAGATTTTGGGTAATTCCTTTAATTTTGGGTAATTCCGTCTAATTTTTCTGTGCCATCTCGGTTTTTTTACTCGGCCGGATCATGGTGATGCAGGCTCACTAAAGATTTTATCCATCCGTCGTCAAGATTGGTAGCACCGTGGTGTGAACACGTGTCCCAATAAACACTATTCACACCCTGAAACTGGCAATTATTGAGCGTCGGAACCGAACCAATTGTGTGTGGGAATAATTCAGTTTCAGCAAACGCAATACCCAGTCAGCAATCAAAAGCTAAAAATTTCGAAGTGATGTAGGCCTATGGTTGTTTTTAGGCCTGCCTCGAATTCGCTGTCCTGCAACCTTCCAAACGTTCACAAGTCAATTCTGGGGTTAAAAAAAGAAAACACCACCGGGTTTGTTTCAAAATTGGTCACGCAGGAAAATGGGGCGAAACATTAACTTTGAAATGATCATAAAGATTTGTGCCATTCATTTTTCCAAAAATCACCTTTAACTATTAGTTTCTCCATCTGGGATGCACAGTGTACACTCATTTGAAGGCGGGTATCAAAAAATATTGAGCTTACCAGCAAAATCTATCGTTCCGTCCGACACCAAAACTACTTTCTGCTGTCAGACTTACAGGGTTAATAGACCAATTAGTTTGCAGTGCCATAATTTAGAGCTCCATGATACCTACATCATGGAGGTATTATTGAGAAGGAGCGAGCACGGACCTACATGTAACATCAAACAGTACAATCATCGTTCCGCTGTTTGCTAAAGTGATTAGGGGGACAATAGGCTAATAACGCCGCACGATGGTCGGAAAAAGCCGATCAATCTTCGGTAATTTCCGTGTGCAGTCAGCACTTCCCTTGTACAATGGTCAGAGTCCAAACAATAGAAGGGAACAATGGCAGTGGATGTTGCCTACGCACGAAAACTGAAAAATTCATCGTTTTCATCGCGTCAAAAACAGCACCTCGCAGCATCTCGCACTGAAACGACCACCCGTACATGTTACCTGAACTAATCATCTTTTAAACTATCATAACGCAATCCTCTTCAAACTTTTCAAATGCGAAGAATCTCACTATCATTATCATCATCATCATCATGTTCACCTTAAAACGTAGATATCTTTATTTGGAATTGGTCTTTTTCGATGATTTTTGCACTAAAATACAGCGGAAAGTATATCAAATTGAGTTATCGTCGAAATAGCCGGTTATCTAATTCCCAAAGTGGAGAAAAACGCAAGAATATGATTGGGTCGACGCGATATAAATTATAGATGGCGCTGCACTTTGAGAGTTGNCACAGTTTTATGCACCCGGAACATTTAAAGGGGCAATGAGCGGTAATAACTTCGAAAAAAGTTTCATCAGGCCCAATCATATTCTAATTTGTTTAACAACTAACGAAGTCAGTAGGAACCACTCCAAACAACTTTTGACGGTCATCGTGTGTTTTCAAACCAAAGTTCCAGCGACAACTACACGACAAATACTTAGATAATTTTCCACTGGCTGGCGGCATGCGGCTCTATTCTCCTCTCCATCCATCCTCCATGATAGAAGGCCCTCCCTAGTCGGTGGATGATATTACAGCCCATTGTGAGTCCCCCCCCCCCGTAGATGCAGACGACCATTCACGCAAACTGTGTTGTCAAGGACATTTTTATGCAGATAAGCCTTCTAGCGTCCGATGGAAATACCTAGTATGTCACATTTTGTTGTTTTCGAGAAAAATGGGTTTATGTGGAATGACAACTTGGAAGAGTTTTGTTGTGGAAAACACTCATAATCAAAAATATGTCATACAACAGGATTAAATGCAATTTGCTATGTTTTACCTCTGATTTCATGCTGAATTTGCAAAGGAAAAAACGTATAAGTCACAATTCTAATGACGTAGACGTAAAAACCGAATAGTGTACCACTGTCTTTCCGAGGCGGCTTTGGCGAACATTTTGCAACAAAAACTGTTTATTATGATGAAACAATACCTAGTAAGTACGAATTTGGCCTTAACTCATTTTTTCCAAAAATGTGACTTACTAGGTATTCCCATTGGACGCTAGCCTTGAGGAGCTCCTTTACGTACGAGCATTCTAAAATACGGGCCATAGTGTGACAATCGAGGATATCTTAAACTGCTTTGAGGAGAGTTCTGTACTTGTATCATTTCTGACAATTCCAGGGCCGGCCTACTTTCAAAGAAATGAGTTCGACCTTGAGAAAGCCTTGCAGTACGTCCTGACCGATCTCGCCACCCCGGTATTCCTGACGCGTGGTACTAGGGTATATTCTCCAGAGGCAGGCAAGGCTCTTAAAGTGGCGTTCCAGGTAAACGGATCAAGAATATTATTGTTGCAAAAATGTAGATCACCTTATAAAAACATTAGATTCTATCACTCCGACTTGAAGTACGAGCAAAATGAACCCAAAGCATATACCACAAAAATAAGGTTTGAAGGCCTACCAACTCATGCTGCATCCACTGCCGTATAGTGATTTGCCAGCTTGAAAAGGGGTGGGAAAAACAAGTTGAGACATTTTGATACATGTATAAATATTTTTTCTTCGACATGCAGGTAAAAGGAAATTTTGACCAATCAACTTGTCCACCAAATGCATTTGAGACCTACGAGAACCTAACGAAATACGCAAAAAATCTGGCCGCCTGCTTCTCACCCGATGGCGATACCGGAAACTTTGAGGACGATGTGGTAGACATTTATAAGCTGATATGCGAGGTAGGTCATTTTCTTCACTTCTCCGGTTTCTCCTTTCACTTGTTCTGTAGGCACTTAGGAACGCGATTGCATATCAATAGGGGCGTTTAGACGACAAGCCAAAAAAACACATTCAGATTCAATCCGATTGGATCCGATCGACCCGCATCGGGTGTCATTTGCGTTTAGACGAGATTTGAATGTGGTCGTATGTGGGCCAATGTGGATTCAAAGCCATTTTAAATCCACATTGGACCACACTGGGTAGCGTTTACACGCAAGTGTTTTGAACCACAATCGGATTCGATCGGATCGGATGTGGATTTTTGCCTGTAGTCTAAACGGCCCTAATCAGTCACTTTATTTGTTGCCCCGTCAATGTTTTTAAAGCTGATAAAGAAATGTAATAGGCTACTTGATTCTTAAAGAGAATTAGAGGATGTTTGTAGAACTAACTCCACGTGACCTTTTACAGTCTTCCGATCTTCCAATGGAGGCAGAATACATAGGATTCTGGGAGAGAAAGACGCCGAATGCTACAGTGGCCACTTGGGATGAAATAATCAAGAACGACAAAAACTTGAGGGACAGTAAAGTAGGTTAACATGACAAAGTTCCAAATCTAACAGAGCTGTGCTTCGCATTGAGTCGTACGATTTAAACCAAGTGCGTCGAATTGACGAGTGCCCAATACCAGAGTAGGCCATGAGCCAATTTGCTCCCCGAAATGACACTTTAGACAAAGGTGACAGACCGCTCTATGCAACGATCAAGCCTCAGTAATCCCTGGTGTACTGAACAAAGGTGACAGACCGCTCTATGCAACGATCAAGCCTCAGTAATCCCTGGTGTACTGAACAAAGGTGACAGACCACTCTATGCAACGGTCAAGCCTCAGTAATCCCTTTTGTACTGAACAAAGGTGACAGACCACTCTATGCAACGGTCAAGCCTCAGTAATCCCTTTTGTACTCAACAAAGGTGACAGATCGCTCTATGCAACGATCAAGCCTGAGTAATCCCCTTCGTACTGAACAAAGGTGACAGACCACTATATGAAACATCAAGCCTCAGTAACCCCTTTCGTACTGAACAAACGTGACAGACCACTCTATGCAACGATCAAGCCTCAGCAATCCCTGTTGTACTGAACAAAGGTGACAGATCACTCTATGCAACGATCAAGCCTCAGTAATCCCTTTCGTACTGAACAAAGGTGACAAACCGCTATTATGCAACGATCAAGCCAGAGTAAGGCCTTAGTGTACTGAAGTAAGTTGACAGACTGTTCTATGCAACGATCAAGCCTCAGTAATCCCTTTTGTGCGGAACAAAGGTGACAGACTGCTCCATTCAACGATCAAGCCTCAGTAAGCCAAAAGTACACTCAACTGGAGTTCACTCAGCCGAACCTACTAAAATG
>NMRB01005119.1:8167-25430 GCA_002633025.1 Notospermus geniculatus
GATGATTGATGTTTCTCTTTATTAGGTCAAAGTCACTTGAATACTTTGGATAACTGGATAAGAACAGATTTTTTAGACAAGATAATCAACGAACTCACCTCATGAGGATGTAACATGTGCATGCGTGTGGTCCTGCACTACGACGTACCTCCAGTGTCAGGCCCTCTCAAAAATGTTGAATAAAACAAATAACGCAGCATCACTCGAAATTATTTATTTATAAGAATATTGTTATAACAACAATGCAAAGCAGTCACGAAAAGAAAAGATGTGGGTTTATTTTCTTGCCAAAATAATGGACTGGACTGTTCAAAGGAAGCCCCGACTCCAAAGCTACCAAGTGGAGTCCTCCACACACAGGCCCCTTCGCATCAGCCAATGAGAAATCAGTATGGGAAGGACATGTGCTTTGTACCTAAAAATAGAATGGGGGAAAATTGGGAGAAAATCGCTTCAAAATCAACTAAACGGTCGACTTTTTCAACAAAATTTGTGTCGTTGCACTAGATGAAATTACCACCTATGAAACTGAGGTGATAAATTCTTTGTTCATTGAGCCGTTTGGCTGGATTCGTGTCATAATTGCCCAGGAAGAAAAATCCAGAAGAAGAAAGAATCCTGAGTGAATTCAATATGGTCACCACACTGTGAGGTGTGGTGACCATAATAAGGGCCGTATTCTAGAACCTTCCTTAAGTCTAAGGTCTACCTTTAGCTATTGTTTGCAGGGTAGAATACAAAAGATTAAAGTGGACCTTAGAGTTAAGGAGGCTTCTAGAATATGGGCCAAAATTTAAGGTGGAGCTTAATATTAAGGAACGTTCTAAAATATGGGCCTTTTTCCTGTAATACAGGAAGGTTCTTGAAATGACCCAACCTTTGCTAAAGGAAGGCAGATAAAGGTGTCCTTTAACTCGAGACAAAGGTTGGTTCTTGAAATGAAATTCAGCTAAAGGTTGACTTAAAGGCTCCCTTAACCCTAAACATGCTAAAGGAACGTTCTCGAATACGGGCCATTGTCTCCTGATATTGTACAGGTGTAGTCTGATCGCTCCGATGATGACACGAGTTCTGACCCTAATGATTGCCCAGAACGGGAGGTGGTGCTGGCTGTGATTGATCCCGACTATGACCCTAAAAAGATTCTGACTGAACTCATCTCCGACTCAAATTCTGAGCATGATAAAGAAACCTCTATTGCAAATCTGAAGGCATTGCAACCTGGGAGCTCAGTTTCATCTGAAGGCAAATCCATGAAATCAGAATCAAAAACGGTTGGATCTGCAAAATGTGAGAAAGTAACAGTGAATTCCACAGATTATTATAGTTGAATTATGTCTTTTCAGATGGTGATGCCTGCGGTACTAAAATGGAAGCATTCAAGCATTTGGTCGGAAAGAACCTCCTCCAGCTGCGAATGCTACAGTTAGGACGACTTCCTATGAGGGGGAATGTTGTGTTCCGATGGAGTTCACGACGAGATTGGCAGAAAACTGGAACAGACGGGAACCACAAGGAGCGTAGTACGCAAATGAAACTGGCTGTTTATGTGAAAAGTACTAGTCCAGTGGCTTCTGCCAAGGACATGATGTTGAAATCTTGTGGAGTACAAAGTAGGCCTACTGTCAAATGTCAAGATCACGACAAATTCCTTGTCCGTGAAAAAGTTAACAGCTCATGCAAATGCATAATAGATGGGTGTGGCAGTGGTGTAAGCGACGGCGTTGTCCCAGTGGACAGTGGATTAGAAGATCTTCAATGCTCCATCGGTGTATGCATTAAACACTTTAAGTCAGTCAGGCCGATGGTTCGAATATACATGTAGTATACCTGCCGAATGATCAATCAGAAACTCAATTTGTTTCAGACGACCAGCCAACATCTGAACAATTCGATGAGGAAACTGTTGCTCTGTATGAAGCAGAATGACAGAGACACAGGCGATGGAGATATGGAAAATGAGGAACTTGACAAATATTGGCTGTCGGTACCGTGGATTATAGTGATTACACACCAATGTGCACTTCGTCCGCTCAAATGCCCATTTTTCAAATAGAAGCTCCAAACACAGTATCGGGACATTATCTGCTCAATCATTACTTGCAGTTAACCTGGTTAAAGGGATCTACAAATCTCTTGAAAGTCCCAATTAAAATGCAACAAATTCTACAAAACATTTGTTCTGTTTCACCTGATTGGTCAGTGCCACTGATTTATCAAGCGCATTTTCCCCACATATTCTGGAAAATGAAAGGTGATTCAGATGTAGGTGCTTTGCCTTCTGTTTGTTACTCTGAAACACTAAAAGATGCCATTGGTCACGTTTGGTCACAAGTATGTGAGATTGATGGACAACACATTGCTAACGGCACACGACTTCAGTTACATTCAGTACATCTTTGATATTAACCTCAACAAAGACTTGAGTGGAAATTCGGCTCTTATTGCTTGTCGAAAAGGATTAGAGCATATGACACGAAAGAAGTCTAGTTATCATCCAGAATGTAGACAAGGCAACCTTAAATTTGATGAAATCGATACTTTTTTGCACTTTCTTACCGTTAAGGCCCACTGTGCAGCCAGACTGATGGCATTCATTGACCACAATCATCATGTTCGTCGAAATTCTGCCACAGACAAAGATGGACAGGTACGCTATAGTCGTGCATGGAACAAGCAAACTGGAAGATGGACCGTCAAACCCATCAAAGAACCCAAGGATTACAGTTACTTGCCAGTCCTGAGTGCCTTGACTCTACATCTGAAAGCCGTTGATGAGGGGCAAATGTCCAGGAAAAAGATACTCCACCCAAAGGATCCAAAACATTCTGCTGTCAACATCGCAGTTGTCCCTGCCCAAGACACAAAAGACTGGTGAAAGACATGAAATCAAGATGACGTTTCAATGCTTGATTGAACTATGAAAGAATTACAATATAAAATTTGTATTCTCTATCTTGACGATATCATCATCTTCTCCGACACCTTTGAAGAACATATTTTGAGGTTGTGGAAAGTATTCCTACCAATTTGTGCTGCTGGGTTCAAACTCAAGCCGTCGAAGTGTCATCTGTTCAGGCTACAAGTTACTTTCCTGGGCCACACTGTTTCTCAAGATGAGTGATCCCAGATGATGGCAACGTCAAGAAGTCGAGGAACTGGCCGACTCCAACTAACAAGTAACCGGGGAGGTAATTGCTGCGGAAGAAAGAGAGAGAGACGTGACCCCCATGCCGGAGGGCTCACCAGTCGCCGAGTAAGAGAGCCCCCTCTCCTCCGCTCAGCAACGCTGAGAGTGCCCCCAAAAAGTGGGAGTCCCCGCCTTCATCGTCATCATCGACGTCATCCTCATCATCTTCGTCCTCGAGTGGGAATGAGTCACCCTCACTCTCCCAAGTCCGATTTATGATGTCTCTGCCCTAGCATCCAGCCCTGATGGCAAGTTAGTAATCGACGAAGAAGCACAAGAAAGCCCGAAGCGGAACTGGCGATCCCCACCTGCTAAGGCCACTCGTCGGCTGGAAGATTTTGAAGTCATACGCGAGTTATTGCCCGTGGAGATCTCTTTCACGCCAGAATCTAGCTTCAACGATCTGTCAGAACCGGATGTAGACTTGTTCGCTGGAGCCATCCCGGAAGAAGATGTATCAAGGAAAGAAGAACTTCAGGAGGAAATTGTTCCACCGCCAGCGAAGAACTAACTGTATTAGTAATACTAATTGTATTAGTAATAGGCCTACGTTCCAGCCCACCGGGAGTTTTTTATGTCTTATGTATTTTTGCTGTGGGCTTAGTATTATGTGTAATATTGGGATTACTTTTTGGTTACATAAAATTTATTTTTGACAATGAAATGAGTTCAGATTATATTTAGGATTTTTATTTTACAATTTCATTTCATTATTTATGTGATGTCGATATTGATGGATTCAATTTCTTGTTTCAGGTTATTGACAAGAACGAGGAAATAGAAATAGAAATACTAGCCATATTGCCTTCCATTTGCAACTTGACAGCAAGTCTTTTCAGATACTTCCTCTGCTGATCTTCAGACAAGTGAAGTAGCGCATATTTAAGATCTGCAGTTATCTGACTTTTGCTGGTCTTCAAGGTCGAAGGTTCTACATCAACAGTCTCCGTTTTGTTCCTGGTGAACTTGTACAGATCAAAGGCAGCAACAATCATTTTTATGTCATCACCAAGATCTATCTCGTATTTGTAATTCATCTCGCTTTCTTCATCAGATGGTTCAATGCATCTTATGATTCTGGCGCGTACCAATTTTATGATTTCAGGAAACCATTGAAGACCACAGGCCTTCACTGAGTGCACATGAAAAAAGCATGGCATGTCATTTTCCCCAACAGCCAGAACTGCAAAAAACACTGATATATTGCTGCAGTGTTCCGACTGCTCCAAGTGGAGATGTCTTCAAGCACACAAAAAGTTGAAATGAGTATCAGTTCACTTCTCCTAAACTGCTGATGTAGCACCTGAATGGTTGTTAGCAGTTACTCATTTTTGCATACATGTAATTTGATGAATTCCACCTTTTCCATTGCTGGCCAGCAGAAAGGGCTGAAGTTCAAGCATTCCTAGAAGACATGGAATACACATGCGGGTCTTCACTTGTTGATATTGAAGAACCAACATATGCCCTTGCCAAAGACTTTGTTCGGATCAACTTGTTCTGCAGGGATCAGACTGAATTATGTTCTTATTCCGCTAAATTCCCAGATGATCTCTGTATTTTCTGTGGAAGTGAGGAAGAGCTGAGGCTGTCCCAGGATAACTATCCCCTGTGCAGTATTTGCATTGGAAAAGGTCTCAAAGCTATCAGTGGGCTAGGAAGGACTGCCAAGAAGATGAAGGCTACTGACGATACTGATATGGACAATGAGGACAATCTATAGATGGCCGCGCCCTTAGAGGGGTTTGAAGGTCCTCGACACAATTTGCTGCTTTTCGATGACCACACCGTTGTTGACGAAGAACGAGTATTACTCTATAATGCAGCAAGTGGTGAAGGTTCAAAAGAACCAACGTATGATCCAGATTGGCCCCGCTTTGAAATAAAAGAGCCAACAAGGTATCAGTCGTTCGGACACCTGAGGTTCGACGTGGAGGACATCCGCCTTCTGACACACCTGTTTGGCCTGCCAGAAAATCGTCCTTAATCCCAGCAGGAACGTCGGCACAGGAGAAGAAGGGTTATGCATGCTACTTCGGCAATTCTGTTAACCCAACAGACTGTTTGAGCTGGAACAATTTTTTGGGCGGCCAAGTTCAACCCTTTCAATGGCCATTAATAAAGTGGCTGACATTTTGTACGACAGACACAGATATCGTCTGGACAACCTCGACCAACCATGGTTTGTGGGGAGGCTGCAGCGTTATGCCGACACTATTCATGAGAAGGCACCACTCCGAAACTGTGTCGGTTTTATAGATGGAACTGTGCGACCGATACGCCGACCAACCCGTTGGCAACGGGTGTGTTTCAACAGGCGTAAGCGAATCCATGCCCTTAAGTTCCAATCGGTAGTTGCTCCCGACGGGATGGTCCTGAATTTGTTTGGTGCAGTTGAGGGCAGGAGTCACGATTGTGCCCTCCTACGCATGAGTGACCTGCTCCAAAGTGGAAGATATGCCACGAGATCGGGATGGGATGCCATTCTCATTCTGTTTGTATGGGGATCCAGCATACCCAATGCGCCAACAGCTGATCCCGCCGTACCGAGGTGCTAACCTCACGGAGCTGCAGAACCTCTTCAACCAGCAAATGTCAAGTGCGCGAGAATGTGTCGAGTGGCAGTTTGGCAAAATACTGACCAAATTTGCATTTTTAGACTTTCGAAAGAACTTGAAGGTGTTACTAATCTTGCGACTGACCTACATTACGGACGAAATTACCTATACGATGACGTATAATAAATTATCGGCACCTTTTCACATTGACTGGTTGTCCTAGCGGTTGCGGACGTAACTACCAACAAATGACGATCGTGGGAGGCCGAACTATTGCCTATGAAAACCAGGTGCGAACAGAATATCCCCTGCAATATTAACTGCGTCCAAGGAATAATCGATCATAGTTACATTCAGATATCTGCTGTTCGTTTCTGCATGCATAAACAATCGGCTGTATTCGAGGAAGATGTCGGATCGGTGTGCAAGCACCTCCATCTAAAACTTCAGAGGCTGTACATGTTAAAAAAACAAACTATCGTTTATGATATGACATTTTTTCGCAGCCTGTTCGATTTGTTCGGGACTTCACACCTTTGTGATGCCAGGATTCGTACATGTATTATTTTTTGCCGAATATACCCCCTCAGCTTACTAGTATCCCAATGACACTGACTCATATCGACATCAGGAATGGATGATCAAGTGTCAACATTCCGCGTTTTCTATCTACCTGTAAAATGCATTGATGGGGATGATTACATGTGCGAAGTGCTTCAATCAAATCACGGTGTAGATTTGTAATACGATCCTCCGCTAGGTGGGTTTATGAGTGGTACAAATCTAATCACGGTGGGTTGTTTGAATATTACTTATAACTCCTCCCCTATACTTGTCGACCAATGGTCGTGGTGACGAAAATTATTCTCCCGCGAGTGGGTTAGGGATTTAGTGCTGTAAGTATGCACAGGAGTAGTTTTCTTCGAAGAATACGTCTTATTGTATAAGTCACCGCATAGGTAATTTCATCCGTTGCCGTTACGCTAGAAACACTCATGAGTGGCCTAAAATGCTATGTTCCTGATTATGAAGCTGGCATTTTGGCCAAAGCTCTGAGGTGGGAAATGGATGAGGAAGATCATGATGATTTGCTGAATATTTTCGATAGATTCGGAGTGAAGCACCTCCCCACTCAAGCAAACATCCAACAAACACTAACTGACATAGCTATGAAGGCGTTGATTCAGAAGCCGTCATATGTCTAAATAATCTTTCAGAAAACTACTGGTCATTTTGAGCGCAAACTTCCAAGTTCCGTGGATATTCTACAGGAGCACCTAAGAAGTCTGAGACCAGTTGTCAAGAAGATCATCAAGCTACTGAAGTCAAATGCAACAAACCAGACTAAAGAGACCGTTTTCAAGAACCTGACTCAGTTGGTGACTAGAATTTACCACCGAACAGCTTCCAAAGTTTGTCAGGTGTGTGATTGGTTCCTCACCTTTGGTTTGCCAAGAAATAATTTTGTCCTTCTTTCCTGATACCGTGAAAACATCTTAATTTTCGCACACTGATTTTACGGAAATAAAGGGTGATTTTCTCTGCATCCTTAGTCAGAATAAGTTGGAATTCGACATTTTTTAATATGCACGACTGATGATGTGCCATCTGAAAGAATTGTCCTTTCTCGGCCACTTTACGGGTAAAAGGTGCGAGTATTAGGGAAGCTGCAGAGAGAAATGGAATCCACAAGTCGACTCTTGGTGATAAACTTTCTGGTCGTTGTCCAGACATAGCTACTCCAGGCCCCGACCCTTACCTAAGGTTGAGGAAGCAGCAGTTGCAAGTTACATCATGCGCATGGCCAAAATAGGTTGGGCCTATGGTAGAACAAAACAGGAACTGTTGGACTCAGTCAAGGAAATACTTGATAAAGATGGGCGACCAAACCCATTCAGGGACAATAAACCAATTTGGGACCCTGCTATCTCACAACAACCGTCTTCAGGAGCAGCAAATTAGTTCGAAAGTCGACGCAGGAATCACCTATATTTATTAATTCGCTGGACCTATGTATTTGCATTGGGATGGCAAGTATATGACGTACCAGCGATTCTTCACGCATTTTCAGGGCAAGTTCAACTGCAAGGTGGACGTTTCTTCATCAGACTTCTCAAATATTATCTTGGGATCGGATGAGGAAAAGGCACTTACCAAGGCGATGAAAGATACGCTCAACATTCCTACTAGAGTTGTTACCTATTCAGGACTGTCTGGGTCATTGGACTGTCCAGAGAAATATGACGTAACACTATTGTATAACCAGCACCCAATGTTTTGTGTCTGATTTCAATAAGTCACCTTAAATCACCTGGTAAGTGACCGAGCAGTGATGTGGCTGTGATGATCTAACAGGACAATGAAGAGTAACAATAAGCCTACGACAGTCTGAGTTACAGTCTGGCCATTGTATAGACCCTGTACTGTCATGAATGACTGTCTATGTATTTGCATGTATGTACGATTATTCAGCTGAGAAAGAAATATTGGATTATCAGGATAAGAGAAGTGAGAGAGGTGGAACACGCATGTATGAGGTGTAAGATACACAAAGTTACACCAACTCATCAGATGATGGCGCCACTGCCTAGTTTCAGATTTAGTCTACCATTGAGAGCCTTTGCCAAAACGGATGGACTTCGCAGGGCCGTACCTTATATCACTGATATGAAACAATAGTTCTACAACTATGGTACAACCACCAGTCACTGTCGATATTCTACTTTCGTTGACTAGGCCTATTGACTGTCTCAACGCATGTTGTAGATCTCATGATTGTTCTAAGTTTTAACAATGATGTGAAAGCTTACATTATAAGTACTATAAGTACTTCATCATCATGGTGCACTAGTTTGGGGGTGGTTTTTTTGCATTTTGCGACCATTACCATTCTTCAAGCAACAACCCTTTCATCATCTTTTCACTAATGTACCAATCAGTCTTTGTAAACTGTGTGCTGTCAAGTGCAACCTCTCTCTTCTTAGGATGATGGACAAACCGTTCAAGGAGTAAATCGAGGTAGGAGCCGTGGCAGAGGTCGCCCGGGACGTGGCCGAGGAGGAAGTGCCCGAGGAGGAAATGCCGCAGGCAATATTGTAAGAATGTTTCATTGCATTTTCTGAAACACTACCAAAAGCAATGAAGTGGTAGGAAATCAAAGCTGATTTTTACCAGGCAAAAATGTTGGTCCGTTCAATTCCTCCACAAGCCACAAGTTTCAGTGGTGGTGCCACCTGAAGTGGTGCATCTCCTGAATTAATGACTAGATTAATCATTTCTCAAATGTTATTTTTGCTTTTCAAGACAGTAATGTTGTCTGATTCCCCTCAAAAGTACCCATTCATTGTATCCAAAACAGAAATACCCTATCGGAAATGTTCTTTCCTCTTAAGGCTATCAATATATTTGGACGAGGCATTCCACCAGCAGAAGATGCCCCATGGCCCCAGCTATAGATTACCGGAGTGAAGTAAGCAAGGCCGATCAAGCAATTTTTAAAAAATCGGTAAGTACTCAAATAATTGATTTTGGAAATCTCAAAGGTGAGTGATGTTATATTTCCTCTTAAACCAATATTCAAGTTGATTGTGCAAAATCAATTGCACACAATTATATTAATAATTAGCAGTACAAGGCCAAAGTTACTCATGTAGTCAACTGACGTACAGTGATAACTGAACTAAATGGTGGTCACTAAATTTTTACTTAACATGTGAGGATGACAAGGGTGAAATGTGTTATTCACCATGTTCACGATATTCAACTGGTACATCGTTATTTCTTTACATAGCGTACAATTACATTTGACACACTTTTACTTTTATACCGTCCTTTGATGTTGTGAAAATTCTTGAAAGAGTGGATTGAAGAAGTTTTGAAACTTAGCACCCTCACTTGTGTTGGATGAGCGATTGGATAAGTTTCTTCTGCTCTGAGCTGATGGCGCTGACGATAAAGTTTTGCTCTGAGCAGATGGCGCTGACGATAAAGTCTTTCCATATTTGGAGATGGGTATTTGCATAAGCCAATACAGCCAATGAGAGGCAAGTGTTGGTTGCTAGATTTGGCAAGCTCGTTGGTGTGCCATCTTGTGGGAATATAGTAAACTTATCACCCAGGAAGGTTGCTGTACGAAATGCCGAAAAAAAGCCTAAAAACCCATCTTTGGAGCGCTGTATCTCACCTATTTCGAGGAACTGACTCGTCAGACAAATCTCATGTGGTAGGAAAAGACTTCAATTTTCGATTTAGACATACAAACCACAAGAAAATGCCGGGCTGATAGCATTATTTATTGATAGAAAGTTGCCAGATTTGCGGTTTTCGAGTTGTATATTTTTGGTGTTATATATTTTTGATGATATTGAGTCGCCCAGTAAAAAAATGGCGAACTGTAGAACAGGAGTTATTGCACTTTTTGTGTTTTTTGTTTTGGCCACCTGGAGGCCAAGCCAAGAGTCGAATCGGACCGAAACTTGGTGTCATAGGTCATCTGACCTAGGGGTATATACATGTATGTACCAAATTTCAGATCAATAGCTCCAGCGGTTACGAATCGTGTCCTGCTAACGGACGACGACGACGGACGCTGCACCACGACAAAAGCTCACCGGTGAGCTAAAAAGTAGGGACATAGAACTGCTAGTTCTGCAGACAAAAGAAAAAAGCGATGGAGAGGCAACACTTGAATTATTGGCAAAGAAGCTGGAGACAGTGGAGAATGGGGTGGAGGGGATCCTGGGAGAAAAGAAGAAAGCTACTGTCCAATGCACAAAGCAGGATTACTTCAGAGTACCCTCTGTCATGTCAGTGGCATTTGGCTCCATCAGGTATCCAATTGAGCACATGATCCTTGGACCATTTCATTTTTTCCATATTTACATTGAATTTTCATACTTCATGGACTCTTCCATTTACATTTTTGGTTTGGATGTTGAATCATATTCACAATCCTGTTCACTTTGATCAAGCTGCTGTCGATGAGACTATTCAGATCTTGTCCAATGGAGATAGAGATGAATCAGATACATCTGTTATGCTTTTCTCCATTTCAGGAAATGGAAGAAGTTGCCCTCACAGGGCGTGGTCAGCAGAAGAAAAGGCCTTTATGATAAAGGAATTTCATTCTGTTGTTATCTCACACAAGATAGCAGGCATTGGGAAGAAACAGTATGAAGATGCAAAACAGAAGGCCAGCCCATTGCTTGATTCAAGGACATGGATACAAATGAAGTCGTGGTTAAAGAACTACATTCAGAAGAACGAGAAAGAGGCCTACAAGTTGTCTGTAAGAGCACATACTAAAAACTAGAATAGATCATTTCAGTATAAATTGTGTACATTTGACCCACCCTGTCAAGCCTCTCCATATGTAGTTTCAGCTTTCAAATCACTAAAAAATAGCATTATGTTACCATGTAGTAGCATGGGAAAATGTACAGAGTAGATGGAATGCAACCTGGAGCCTCTCTTGGGTTGAGAAATGATGGATCGTGATATTTCTTGCATTTTCAATTCAGAATTGTAAAAAAACAAGTTCCTCTTTTTGGCTGACCGGGTATGGTTCCTCATACATTTCATGGAAAATGTAAAATCAGATCATTGCTGCAAAATGAGTTCATAATCACCATTTGGTCTTTCCCTAGCAATACAAATGGGAGGCTAGACCTTTATTTTCTTGGATCAGGGATTCTGTCGTCATAGCGAGCACACCATGCTGCCATACTGTCATTTCATGGAAAATATCATCAGATCATTGCCACAAAATTAGTTCATAATCACCCCTGGGTCTTTCCCTAGCAATACAGATGAGAGGCTAGACCATTAGTTTCTTTGATATATTTCTGTGATTTGATATTGTGATAATAAGTTGTCTTTGTTTTGATTAGTGCACAGCGCCGTCTGTTAATACGCGGTGACACTATGTGATAGGACAGGCTGGCCCGTGGAGAGCTATCAGTGAGTTTCCTGGTATTTATGAATGGAATTTCATATGACCATGATTGCACCATGACGAGTGACACATCGGTTTCAAACTGTTAATGTTGATAACTATTTTTTCAGAGACGGAAAATTCACCAGAAATTTGTAAGACATCGAAAACTGGACGGGCGAAAGCCATTTTTAAGGCTCAAAGGAGCGGCAAGTTTTCTGGTGGTGGATACCTGGATGTTTTTCCGGATGTGTGTGCAATCATTCATTTATTTACAGGAATATGTCTTTATATAATGCTAAATACTCTCTATCCAGAAATTTAAAGAATACCTGCGTGATCAACAAGTTCCGTGGTCGAATGGGGATGACGGTGGAACAATTGTGCGGGTTCGAGCAGAAAACTGAAAAAGAATTTGTTTATTTCATCAATCATTAATTAATACAAATTGATTTACTGATTGTGCTGGAACACTCTTGTCTTAAATATCCTGATCGATAGTATTTAAAAAAATAGTGCCAATGGCACTGTGCCCGCTTGGCTTGAAGCATGGTAGTGGGAATCATCAGCAACCCCATAAAAGCCATTTAGGTACAAACATGCCAAATTGCCATATTAATCTCTTGACTAAGAACATGCAAACCATTAGAAAAAGAGCCAATTTCGTAATTTCAGGCGAACTTTGACCACTGTGACCTTGAAAAGTAGGTCAAATTAAAAACTCGGGTACTATATCTTATGTATCCTTATTAGATATACCCAGGAAAAAAATTTGACAAAAATCCATCTCTTGGTTATGGAGAAATAGCACTTTCAGTGATTTTGGTTTTGGCCCCCTAGTGGCAAAGTCAAGAATCAGATTTCACCGAAAGTTTGTCTGTAAGTTGCTATAACCTAGAGGTACATGTCTACAAACTTTCAACATGATAGTTCAAACCATTATCAAAATATAGCCCTTTGAAATTTTTCACAAAACGCCCCCTGGAGGCCAAAATAGGAATCCAATCGTGCTCAAAATCGAACTCGACCTAGATCTTAGGCCCATATATAGACCCACCGAAGACCAAAAAGATTCGTCAAAAAATAAAGGCGCTAGAGCGCTAACAAACCAAAAGTTTACGGACGAAGCGCCGTACCGCCGTACGTACGGACGCACGACAGACCACCACTAAATGACCCCAACCACAGCATAAGCCCTGCTGGGCCTTGCGGCCAAGCGGGCTAAAAACCCAGATCAACCAGATCATAGATCATCTGCAAGAGAAAGGGGCTTCGTTTCTAAGGCAGAGCATAAAGACTGATGGTGAATACTTAGTACAAGTACAATCTGGATCTCAACTTGGAATCATTTCGAGCTAGCTTCACGTCATAAAAGCTATATCCCCACAAAGTTTATATCGAAGCAGGGGACACTGGGGATTTTCTGTTGGTTTTATACAGGTTATGCTAACGGTATTGCCACTACGGGCAGGTATGGGACAAACCTGGGACCATCAGTGTCCCACACAACGCATCTGAGGAGGAATTTGCGGCAACTGTGGAAGGATGGTCCCCAATCTGAAAGGGGAGAAATTTACGTTTTTCTTTCGTGGAAGAGGTGCAACGTTAGTCCCTGTCAATCCACCACTTCCCAAAACGCTTAGGGATTTGAGCAAGAGAGGAGTGGTGTGTATACAAGAACAGGCGAGTTTGTCACTTTCTCGTTTAAATGCTGATAATAGGGAGCTTAAGAAATCAAATGATAAACGTTAACTCACGACAACAGCACACCGACTGACAGTGACATTACAGATGAATCATCAGCACCTAGTGCCACAATGTTGTATATATCAAGTAAAATCCGTTCAAAAAAGAACAAAACCATTGATTACCTGCTAGCTCATCCTGAAGCAGAAAACGTTGTCAACGCCTCTGTTAAAACCGCCCCTAAACTCAGAAAGAGAAAGCAGATTGCCGCAGCTGAACTCAGGAAAGAACTATCCAGTAGAATTTCTTGCAAGTTGCAGAAGAAAGCTGACACTGATAGGAGTAAAATGGGAAGAAAACTGAAGGCAGTCATTCAGCAGAAGGAAAGTAAAGTGAAGGCAGTCATTCTGCAGACGGATGCGGACTATGTGGACAAAATCCTAGAAATATTTCCTCTTGTCAACAGTGAAATCACTGACTTTCTGCCTGATATTGTCTCTGGCGCTATTGTCAGGCGTCAAATTGAGCACAGTTGGGCGGAGGAGAGTGAAGAGGGAAAGTTTGAAGTGGAAAAATACAATGGGAAGATAGAAAAACTTTAAAATGGTGTTTATATTTGCTATTGGGAGAAAAATCAGGATTATAAATGCGATGGACACAAACACGTTCACAAAAGGCGCCTGCCACTTGGAAGAATTGTCGAAAAAGTTCATAGAATTTTCGTTGCAACTGCATGTTAATGGCGGGTTACGTGTGCACTGATTGGCGGGAACAGGTGTTGCCCTCTCATGGAATACCGTTGTATTATTGACGAAGTGAAATCTTCATTTTTCAGGCTCGAGGTCACAAAAGCTCCAGTTCATCAAACACATAAATCTCGTGCTTGGGGAAAGTATATGGGATGATGCTGCAACTGGAGAGAAACTCAAACTGATGATAAGTAAAGGTAAGCATTTTAAGTCCAATACATACATACATAGCAGGGCAGCCGCATCTTGGTCATTTATGGAGTCAACAACATGGGAGTGGTGACACCACTAGGAATGGAATTTGCCCCCCCCCCCCCATGATAGAACACATATGGGAATTCTTATCATTATATATCAACCATCACTGTTTGTTATTCCAGTAATGCTGGAAACCGAATCGCAGCCATCAAAAATAGTGCCAATGGCACTGTGCCCGCTTGGCTTGACAGCATAGTGGTACTGGTAGACATCATCAGCAACCCCACTTAAGCCATAATCTTAAGTACAAACATGATATGGCGACCATATTGGATGTACGATCAGGCCAAAACTTCACATGCACATAAAGGTCATCTCGAGAGAGCCACGTAACACATTTGAGCGCTCTGGGTCAAGTCATTCCTGAGTTATAGCACTTTGATGATTTTCATGTTATGCCACCTGGCGGCCATTCTGCAAGTCAAACCAGGCCAAAATTTGACATGCACGTAAAAGTGATCCAGAGGGAGCTAAATATCAAGTTTGAGCACTCTCGGTCAAGCCGTTCCGAAGTTATAGCACTTAGATGATTTTCAGGTTACGCCACCTGGCGGCCATATTGGATGTCCAATCAAGCCAAAACTCGGTATTTTTGAAGGTACCCCTCTAATACACGTTTGTGCAAGATATGAAGTTGCTCGGTGCAATAATGATGAACTGCGGCAGGTTCGTTACTTTTGTACAACTTTGACCTCTGTGACCTTGAAAAGTAGGTCAAATTAAAAACTGGGGTACTATGTTATGTATCCTCATCAGATATACACATGATCAAAATTAGATGAAGATCCGTCACCTAGTTAGGGAGAAATAGCACTTTAGGTGATTTTGGTTTTGGCCCCCTAGTGGCAATGTCAAGAATCAGATTTCACCGAAATGCTGTCTGTAAGTTGCTATAACATAGAGGTACATGTGTACAAAGTTTCAACACAACAACTCACTCCATTATCAAAATATAGCACTTTGAAGTTTTTCACGAAACGCCCCCGCCCTGGAGGCCACCCTAGGAATTCAACCGTGCTCAAAATCGAACTCGACCCAGAATTATTGAACCGGTGGGGCTTTTGTAGGGGTTTACCATGTATCCTTCTGGCGATAGTTAAGATAAAGTATGCTTTCGCTGCTTTAAGAGAGAAAAGCAACGTTCTCTCTTAAAAGCAGCGAAAGCATGTACTGTCTATGATATTATGCATTTAAGAATGAACCCCGGCCGGGGAATGAACTGGGGGCGAAACCCACAACAAGGTCCCCAGGCAGCAGTTGATTGATTTGAGGCACTGCCCACCACACTGTGCAACACGGACGGGTCCCAACATTAACAACACATTGCATAATAAGTAAATATTATTTCACTGTAGCCGTGGGCTATTTACCGACAATACACAGATTACGTGGAAAATGGGAATGCCTTCCCCATACCACGATATACATGTAGTACACCTCGCGACCTGTGTATTTTGAACTTCACATAAGGTACGACGTGTGAAACAGCCGAGCAGAATGGACTAACTCATGAACTTCGTTTTCGAAAAGATCAGCTGATTATCAGACTGGTACTGCCAGCCCCAAGCGGAGGGATCGGGTAACCAAATTAAGCGATTATGACGCCATCAGTCACGTCACATATTCAGCGAGCGGAATGGGCTAAATTCGTTTTCGTGCAGTTTCGTCCCTGAGAATAATTTATAGGCCAAATGATGACGTCACATGTTCATCGCCAGTTACCAAAAACTGCTTCAAACTCATAACTGGATCCCGTTTTGGACTAGTTTTCACATCAGTTCGCAAATAACAATTGATTGGATGAGTCTAATTCATTCCGGAAGAGTAAGCATAGAAATACGGTCGTCTTGTCGGTGTACGAATCACCACAGTGGTAATATTTTTCTGATTAGACCAAAATGATACAAGGGTATTTACGTACAAACTTCAAGAAGTACAAAAATATCACTTTGCTCCAGAGGCCCTGGGTATCAACTGCAACAAAACTAGAAATGTGAAATTTGCTTAGCAGCAATTTTGATGGTCCCCACTTAGAAAATGAAAGTTGAGTGAAGAGGCCAAGGAGAGAATGTAGAAACGTGCACAGGACTGACTGGCCCTTGGGTTGGGAAGGGGTTAATATCACATAGTAGGCCTATAATCCTTGGTGAATTGAGATGATACTTTATTTAGACCCTTGGGTGGGAAGGGATTAACACATGATAGGCCAACAATCCTTGGTGAATTGAGATCGACACCTTATTTGACCCAATGGGTGGAAAGGGGTTAATGTTACAGTCCTTGGTGAAATGATATAAGTAATAGGGAATTGAGGGGATCCAGATCGGAGGTTTGGAGGTATAACCAGTTTAAACCAGTTCGACAAATTCGACCACTTTTGATTGGTTTTAACCCTATCCGACCAGTTTTTGAGCGTTTTTTCGGTTAATCAAACCCGTCTGCTGGTCAATTTGAGAGTATTTTCATTTCGTCAAACCCAACCAGTTCGACAAATTCGACCACTTTTGATTGGTTTCAGCCATTATGCCGCGCACATCCCCTCAATTCCCTATTACTTTGTAATAAATGTTACAGTGCTGACACCTAGTTTCAAAATCATTCAACTTCCAACCTCATGGCTATGGTTTTTTTCTTAGGTCTCACTGTACAGTTTTCAGACACTTCCAACCTCGTGCCTATGATTTTTTCTTAGGTCTCACTGTACAGTTTTCAGAAACCTGGAACAGGCTGGTGGGGTACGGCCGTTTTTCAACCTCGCCTCCAGGTCAACCTTAGTTTTTTACCCTGGAAATGAGGTTGTGCTGAAATGGGAAAACCTGAAATGGAAAACCTGAAATGGAAATCCTGAAATGGAAAACCTGAAATGGAAAACCTGAAATGGAAAACCTGA
>NMRB01005121.1:13872-25409 GCA_002633025.1 Notospermus geniculatus
TTTTTGCCCTCCCCTTCCCCCCTTTTTTTGCTCTAATCCTCCTCGTTCTTTTCATTGCTCAGTGATTTGCATTATCCATTCTGGGTTTTTTTCCTACAAATCTGGAAGTTGACTTCCTTTATATTCCTTTACTTTGTGTTGACCTTTGTGCATCTTTTCGCTTTGTGCTTGTTATGTATTACACATGTCTTATTAATTTATAAACTTTCTTTCAGCCAAATGAAGCTCTGCGCCAGTTACCTGCACTCTGCTTTTGGTCAGGCTGAGCAACCCTGCAGTTATTCAACCTTTTCTTTCAGCTAAAATAGCTTCTTCTTAATTGTCCAGCGGCCACCCGTGGGGCTTGGTCGCTATTCTTTCCTTAATTGCTTGTTTGCCCTGTCTACACAGATTTATGTAGTTCTACATTCGGGTTTCAGCTCAGTCTTTTCTAGAGTTTCAGATTGTAAAGTTCCACTTGAAAAAGACCCCGGTTGGGGTCGAAAATTCGTGAATTCTGGAGATTGACTTCTTGTTTATTATCATTTTGTGTGTCAATTTTGTGCCTTTTGTACCTTGGATATTCAAGAAATAAAATATTTATTCAAGGTGTTTACAATTATATTCAACATTGTCAATTACCGTACATGTATATCATCAAATTGCTGAAAATATGTTCAAGATATTTAAAACTCATTCAAAACTTTCAGATCATATTCAAGAATTACAAAAATTTATCATGATTTTCAAAATATGTTCAAGACTCAGAACATATTCCATAGATTGAAGACGTATTCAGAAGTTCCCAAATATGTTAAAGACCCAGAACGTATCCAAAACGTTTGAAAACATATTCAAAACAATTTTCAAAATATGTTCGAAACCTTCCAAAATATTTTCAAAACTCAGAACATACAGTATGAAATGGTCCGTGGACCATGTGCTCTCCCGTTTGAAAATAATAGTGTAATGACAGAGAGAGGTGCATGTCAGTTATGAGCAATCTGGGTCAAGTCATTCCCAAGTTGCAGGACTTCAATGATTTTTGGGTTATGCCACCTGGCGGCCATACTGGATGTCCGATCGGCCAAAACTTCACATGCACATAAAGGTCATCTAAAGGGAGCCACATAGCACATTTGAGCGCTCTGGGTCAAGTCATTCCTGAATTATAGCACATTTGATGATTTTCGGGTTACGCCACCTGGCGGCCATATTGGAAGTTTAATCAGGCCGAAATTTGACGTGCTTGTAAAGGTCATCAAGAGGGAGGTAAATATCAAGTTTGAGCACTCTGGGTCAAGCCGTTCCTGAGTTTTAGCACTTGGATGATTTTCAGGTTACGCCACCTGGCGGTCATATTGGATGTCTGATCGGGCCGAAACTCGGTATTTTTGAAGGTACCCCTCTAATACATGTATATGCCAGATATGAAGACTATCGATGAAAAAATTAAGAACTGTCGCAGGTTCGTTTTACTTTTGTCGAACTTTGATCTCTGTGACCTTGAAAAGTAGGTCAAATCAAAAACCCGTTACATAATGTTATGTATCCTAATTAGATACACCTATGATAAAAATTTGGAGATAATCCAGTCATTAGTTCAGGAGTTATTGCACTTTTTGTGTTTTTGGTTTTGGCCACCTGGAGGCCAAGCCAATGATCGAATCGGACCGAAACTTGGTGTCATAGGTCATCTGACCCAGGGTTATATATGTACCACGTTTCAGATCAATAGCTCCAGCGGTTACGAAACGTGCCCTGCTAACGGGCGACGACGACGACGACGGCGGACGCTGACTGACGACTAAAGCTCACGGGTGAGCTAAAAATCACCTGTTATTGGTGGTGCTCAGAATTCCTGTAGGCCCTGGTTTTGCAGGTATTTGAGGGCCAGAATGGGGGTATTATGTGGTTAGGTTTGATTAAATTGTGTGATCAGTGACGGAGACACAGAACGGCTGTGACAGGTGTTGATTTCAAGATCAGCATTTTTCTTTCGTACTCTTATGCCTAGTATTCTTGTTTGTCACAATGTGTGCACTGTGATCACATTTCAGTACCAACCACACTCCACGAACTTTCTTCACAGTTCAGCAGTTCCAAAGAAGTACCAATGCTGACACATAATCGGCTATTACCGACCCCCATTCTGGCCCTCAAATACCTTCAAAACCATGGTCTACAGAAATTCTGAGCACCACCAATAACAGGTGATTTTACCGTATATTCAAAACGTTTGAAAACATGTTCAAGAGTTTCAGAATATACGTATATTCAAGACGCACGTGACCACGAAAGCGAGGACGTCATTGAAGAGCGGTTCGTAAGAACACCGAATCGGACCAGACCGATCGGATTCTTATGCGCCGAATCGGGGGTGTCTAATGCGGATGTCAGGTCGACCTTGCGATGGCACAGAACAGGCGTAAACTGACTTTTCCGGATCACTCTGCGTCTGAGGCACGACAGCGTGGAACAAATCAGTCGCCGATCTGGTGTGACATGACTGCAGTTGCGTCTCAGTTACGACGATCGGGATCAGTCGCCGATGAAAAAGATCACGAATCGCAAGAGTTGAACCTATTCAACTTCTGTGTCATCCCGACGGGCGTAATCCATTCGCAGGTGACCTGAACACGGTTACGATTCCCTGTGCGCTGATGCTGCTTGTTCCACGATGATCGTACACATTTTCGTTTTTGTGACCTGACCATGATTGCGACACCTGATGCCGACTGTTCCGTCGCAGCGCAGGCAATCGCAGTGTGACCTGACATCCGCATAAGACCCATCTATAAAACGAAGAACCGGCCGACGGCGTATTGGACATAATTCTTCTACATCCATCATTTACATATGTCTGTGATAGTAAACATAAGTCGTCTCCGAATTTTGCAAATTTTCGACCCCAACTGGGGTCTTCCTCAGGCACTTTCTAGTTGAAATCCCAGAAGTGAATGAGCTGGATCCCAATGGGGCTATCCAGGGAAAACTACACCTCCAGGAGGCTCTTCTGTACTATAAGTCCTAGTGTCACTGTTTGCAACATGGCAGAGTATGGAAAGTGGACTGTTCAGAAACTCAAAAATGAGTTATCAAACAGAGGAGCGTCACTTACAGGCAGAAAAAGTAATCTAATCATTTTCAACCTCAGATGCCTCCATCATTGATGTAATCATCGTATCAGACTTGATATTTTGTCCATCACACTTTTATCTGATGGCACAAATCGGCTCCTATAACCAGTTAACACCAAGAGCAATAGAAACAAGTTCTATCCATAGGTTTTATACCCTAGTAATCAAATGAGCTGATTACTTTTGATCTAAAATGTTGGGGGTCATGGTGATATCGACGTTCGATATCACAAAATTTGATATTTTGAGATAACTTGCCACACTAGAGAGCTTTCGCTATCCCGTTCCGAGATCCGGTCCGCCGAGAACGATACTCAAGATTTTGGCGGTCAAATAAGTGAGATATTGCGAGACAAAAAGTTTTCACTTTTTTTTGGGACACCCGATATGTAACGGGTTTTTGATTTAACCTAATTTTGATGGGAAAATAAGTCAAATAACGAAAAAATTGCCCGATATTTGGGCTTTGCCTTGTCTGCACTCTAGCACCTTTAGTTTTTGACAGTTCATTTTCATATTGCATATGTGTATATATGGCCACAAGATCTGGGCCAAGTTCGATTTTGGACGCACTGTGGTTTCAACTTCGACCACTACGGAACTTTTGGTGAAAAATTTAAAATGGCTATTTTTCGCTAACAATTTCAGCCTTTGGGTGAACTCCTAGCGTCTTCAGTTTTTGACGGAATATTTTTTCATATTGCATATGTATGCCCTCAAGATCTAGGTGCTACGATTCCAACTTAACCAAGCGGGCACTGTGCCATTGGCACTATTTTTTAAAAATCTAATGTGGTTAAACCTGTGATGATGGCTTATGATTGGGTTATTCGTCAAACATTCCCGTCTATTGATGATTCTTCTCTTTTGGTGCCAATCATGGCAGTGTTTAGTGGGTCTATACCAACTGGCAATCAAACAGTGAGGACATGGTATCTCGCTTGACATTATCTTTCGTGGATGCTGTGACAGTGATGTTGTCACTTTCCCTTGGTAGACTTGAATGCTCTCCGCAGTTGGCAATCACCCTATACTTGTAGGGTATCTCTCGATCCTGAGGAATCTCTAGCTCCAATGTGTCTTTTTCAGTCGAACCGCAAGGTCCCCATTCCATGTGGTCCGCCACATGGGCCCTCTTGATGTCATATGATTTGATGACTGACTTATCTGCGATAACGGTAGGCTTCTTCCACTGAATGCGAATAGCCGAGGCGGAAGATTGCCTGACTTTGAGTTCATCGGGTGGATTCGTTGGTCTGGTGGTGAAGGTAGTAGTCTCGCTGTCCTTGCTGCTTCCAGCCTCACAAATTGCTGTTGTCTTGACTTCATACGATGACAGCGGTGTAAGGCCTTGTAGGTTGCAGGCAGGGGTGTTGCTCGCAGTTTGAGATGAATTCCAATCGTCTGTATCGCCTTTCTTGTAGAACACCTTGTAATTCTTAAGGTTTTCTGGCCCGGTTATGGGTGGTTCCCAGTTTAGTTCCAACTTGTCATGGGCTATTTCCACAGCTTCAGGTTTTCCAGGCCTAGATGGTGGCTTGAAGTCCTTGATAATAATTTTGCCATCTTCATACTGGTGAATGAATGCTCCTATTTGGCTGGTTGGTGTTTTGTCATCGGCCACAATGAAGCACGTTGTCTTGCTACTGGAATTGGCATCGTAGAAGTCAATGAAATTTCTTGCATTCGATGACATGTTTTCCTTTACTTGATCATTAAACAAAGAGACGTCACTCACAGATGTCCACGTGGGTTGATGTGAACCTTTGGTGCATTGCTTCAGATAGTCCTCCATGGCTGTGACAAGCTGATCTTCTTTTGTCAACTGAATATTGAAACAAAGACAAAACTTGTACGCCGGATCCATGATCTGCGCCGAGACGTCTCCTGGGCTGGCTGCAAACTTGACGGACCGCATGCTTCTGATGTAGGTCTCCATAACACGAATCTCTTCCTCACAGTTATCAAGCCAATGGGTTAGGCGACGGTAACCAAACGGGGATTCTTCCTTGTTGTTGATGACTTGTAGAAGTTCAGACTCCTTCGCCTTACCTCCACGGATTTTTGGCAAAATTGACGTCAGTTGCTCAGTGAAAAAACCTGCATATCTTGTAACCATCCGGCGGAATTTCTTTATCTTCTCACGAATTCCCTTGAACTTCTTGCGTGTGACGCTAGCATCGAGGTCGTTGCATCTGATGGTAAGTTCGTGAAATTGTTCGATGCACTCTTCGGTCTGGCTGACGAGGATTGCACTGATCTGACGAACGAGCCGAGCTGCTTTGTCATCAAGATGATGCAGAGGGTACAACCATACCCTAACTGGAACTGCCTTTTCCTTATCCGGTCCTAACTGCTGGGGGAGATCCTTGTAGAGTCGAACAGCTTCTTCGAGTTTGGCTGGGTTAGCGTCGGGCTGAAAATCGCCGTGGAACGTGACCTGACATTCGTCCATAATCTCTTTTTTAGCGCTACTCACTTTTACCGAACCATGACCTTCAGTTTCAAGACTGAGCAATGCTTTAACAGTCATTTCTAACTGACCTTTTACATCGTCGTTTATCTCTTCCTCAGAATACCTCTTATCAAATACAAAGAATGCTTGTGCACCGTACAGTATACCCGTTACAACATGAGTCGCTGTACCTTGTTCAATAACACGAGGGTATTTGACATTCGCTTTTCCTAAATGCTTCATACTGAGTTTTCTAAATATAGTGGTGCATTTGTACTTGGCAACGACTCGCGACTGATGATTAGATGTTGTTCTGTCACCAAGATATTTCGCTGAACCTGATACTGATATCAAACCACCGAGGAAACTCAGCTTAATGCCTGCTTCGATGTCTAAAGCATTTGATTTGCTGGCGATGTTGTCATTGGCTTCGACGCGGAAATATGATGTTGGTTGTTTTTGCTCAAGCGCGTTTATGTCTTTTTCTATGTTTTCCTGATCCCAGAGAGTAATGCCTGGTATCAATTTGTCACTTCTACTGTCATATAACATACCAAGACTGAAGGGGCGCCCCAGTGCTGGGACCTGAAGAACATCATCTGAAGATGACATTGTACTGCTGAGTATGGGCCTAATTAAAATGAATATACATTGTAGATTTTCCGTTCTGTTTGGGAATAGAAAACAAGAGTATGAAAATCAAATATAAAGTTCTAAATATCTTTCCTTGTCATGTAAGACGGCACTGTACGGCTAACTTCTGCAGGGGACGAACTGCCGTCTCTTTTAGTACAAAATGATAGCCTCTTCGCCACACTGGATCTTGCTTCCGTGAAATAATCAGCAAAACCTAAGACTCAATAACTAGCAGCATAATGACGATGAATCGACATCGACTCAATTTCAACTCTTCCAAATAAAGTACTGTTTTTTAACTGCAAAACAATACAAACGTTTTTTAACAGTTAATGTTTTTCAATCATGGGAACATCCTACCGGAAAACTAATCTGAGATAAATTTAGATAAAATGGTAATTCAATCCATACCCTAGTGTCCGACTCACGCCTCCACTTGTGTCTCTGTGTCTGTCATCAGTAGCCAAAGGTCAGTCCGTCCTCTCAGCCGACCGTGTTTTCGAGGGTCGTCCCTCCAGTGGCTCTCTCTCACAAGCTGGCAAAGTGTTGTCCGTTCTCTTAGCAGACCGTGTTTTCGAGGGTCGTCCCTCTATAGTGGCTCTCTGTCACCAGCAGGCAAAGTGTTGTCCGTCCTCTCAGCAGACCGTGTTTTCGAGGGTCGTCCCTCTAGTGGCTCTCTGTCACCAGCTGGCAAAGTGTTGTCCGCTCTCTCAGAAGACCGTGTTTTCGAGGGTCGTCCCTTTAGTGGCTCTCTGTCACCAGCAGGCAAAGTGTTGTCCGTTTTCACAGCGACCGTGTTTTCGAGGGTCGTCCCTCCAGTGGCTCTCTGTCACCAGCAGGCAAAGTTTTGTCCGTTCTCTCAGCAGATGGTGTTTTCGAGGGTCGTCCCTCTAGTGGCTCTCTGCCACCAGCAGGCAAAGTGTTGTCCGTTCTCTCAGCAGACCGTATTTCCCGAGAGTCGTCTCCGCCAGTGTCTCTCTGTCACCAACGGGCAGAGTGTAATCCGTTCTCCTAGCAGACAGTTTTCTCCGAGAGTCGTCCCCGCTAGTGCCTCTCTGTCACCAGTGGGCAAAGGACAGTTCTCTCAGCAGACCGTGTTCTCGGACAATTCTCTTCGCTAGGGTTATCTTATCTTAGTAACCAATGAAGTGAAGAAAAATTGTGATCTCGCTTTCTGCTCCTGCGTGGAAATCGGGCTGTGCGGTATTGGGTCACCTCAGGACAGAAAAAATATGACCCACCTCTTTCTTGATGTGGTGACATTTTTTTTAAACTGGCCATAGGCCTATATTGAATTGCACATGCATCGTACCTCAACACCTATATTAATTGACCTCGTGGAATTTTGTTGATAACATGGGCCTAATACTTGAAACTTTGTACAGATTCACTCCCCATCGTGTTTGGTAAACATTATTTAAATTTCAATGCAAAATGTCCTCTTCCTCTGTGTGGGGCGTTCAAATTTATGTCGATCTCGGAATGCAATATCAGGGAATGCTCAAAACCTGAATTCATCAAATTCAGTCCTTCAAATCTGGAAAGTTATTAGTCGTAGGCCTATTAGTAAACTAGTAAACTTCCGGCCTAAACCATGGTTTGCGATCGCTAAACCATGGTTTAGGACCCTTTACTATGGTTTACGGTCCTAAACCATGTAAACTGGTGTACGGGTCACAAAATTACAGTTTAGCCTAAACCACTGTTTACGAATCAGAAATGGTGTTTTTGTAGCATTCTCTATTTTCAATAAACTTGTGTTCACCGTAAAACACGGTTTGGAAAACTGTCAATCGGCCTAAACCATGGTTTACGGTCACTAAACTACGCTTTACTGCAAAGTGTCCATTCCCAAAGCGCCGATTGTCCACTCCGGTGTATGGTTTATGGTAAACTACGGTTTAGACTAAACTACAGTTTAGGCCCCCTAAACTGCTTGGCCCAGGATTTTCTAAACCTAAGTTTACCCTAAGTCACAGTTTGCTTCATACTGTACTTTAGAATTCCTAAACTGTTGTATGCAGTAAATCTAACTTTACTGAAAACTACACTTTATGCTTTGGAACTGCAATTTGCGACACTGTCTTTTGAATGGACACTATGGTTTATGCACCCTAACTCCGTTTAGGGCTCTAAACTAAAGTCTGTTTAAGTCATCTGGAGCTCGATGGGCATATGTCAATCAAACCCCTAGTAACCAGACAACAATGGACTTAGGGTTTACTCTTAACGGTCCAACACACATTGTTTTCTAACCAGCTGAACCTTGGTTCGAAATAGAACGTGCAACCGGGCCTTGATTCGAAATTGAACACAGGCATAGGCATGGGATTGGCTGGAAGCGTCACGTCAATAAAACGCATTCAATAGCCAAACTTCACTAACTTCTCTTCTGAAATCTAGTGTGGAAAAGTGCCAGCCTGAAGAAGACCCCGCTTGGGGTCGAAAATTTGCTTAAACTCTGGAATTCGACTTCCTGTATTACAGTTTGTGTGTCGATTTTTGTGCCTTACTTTGTGGACAAACTTCACTAACAATACCAAGGTCTGGCTGACAACCAAAGGTCCTCCCATCGAGCTCCAGATGCTTTAAACGTACTAGAGAGTTTAAGCAACGAAATGGGCGTTTTGCTCTAAACCATGGTTTACGATGCCTAAACTGTAGTTTACGACCCTAAACCATACTATACGGGGTGGTCCAAAAAAAGCACAAGCATACTTCCACCCCCCTCAGTCTCAAACCACTGGTATAAAAAGAGAATCTTTCTAGAAGAAAAATCTTTCTAGAAGAAAAATAAGACCAGGATACCTCAATTCGCAAACTAGTTCCTACCGAGCATGCGCGGCCTACGTTTGGACGGGCCGCTTATGCCGCTAGCACCAGCTGCCTCATCGCTTTCCAGCTGGCTGGAATATAGTGCGCGTACATTTGACACCGCAAACCTCAAATAAAAGTCAATAAAGTCAAATTATATAAAACAGTATACATTTACCAAACGTGGAACTGTAAGATTTGAGATGAATAAATGCTGTAAATGATCAGAATAAGTAGCTTGTTCGCGGAACTTTACAGGCATGGGATGTGATTAGTCTCTCACTTTCTCACACTTTTAACCAATCAGAGGGCGTCCTTTGTTCACGTGCTTCTGTTTACCAATCAGAAAAAAATAGGTCGACGAAACCTTTCTTGTACGTCCCCATGAAACAGTTCAATTCCATTTGGAATGCATTGGAACTACGATCCTCCGCCGGAAAAGTAGGGACCTGGTGGCAGTGTCACTAGGTCGGGAGAATGGAGACAGGTGGCGCTGTGAGGAGTTTGCTCATTGAGGTACCCGCGGAACTAACGTCACGACGCGGCGCTGCGATCGGTGCGCCCGAAGTTTCTTTTTTCTAACGTTATTTCCATTTATTTCTGGCGTAAAAATAACCCGTTTCTGTTGGTCGCCTGACAGTAAACTTTACATCATTCTGTAGCTGATGAAAATTTCTTCAATCTCCTTGCTTTTTCCTTCAAATGAGAAGATAGGTTGGCGATAAAAGCAACGTTTTTTCTCATTATTTCTGTAGAAAAATATACAGGTCACTTTTTCATGACGCAACGTCAACACCTAAAATGACGTCAATGACGTTGCGACGGGTCACTCGATCGCATCGCCACCGCGTAGCAAAGTTTGTCACGCGGGTATCTCATTCGGTCCAGTAGTTTCACCTCCAGAGCCATTTTTGTGAAGCAAAGTCAGTGGTGCTTAATAAGTAACTTACCGGTGAACCGCGAATTCAGCGTGATTGATTAAGGGCATTAGCTTTAAAATATTTTCATGTTGTACCTGTACTTCATTTTTTGTTTGACCTTTTGTCAGTTACAAGGCTACGCTGTTGTGCATGCTCTTGATTGTTCTGTACTGAACAATTCACCGAGGGCCTCGACCTTGCTTTACAAAATAGTGTCTGCAGCTCGAACCAATGAACCGAATCGGGATATATTGGTGTCGTTTTTCTTCTAGAAAGATTCTCCATCCAATGCCATCAGTAGTTTAGGACTCTGTGTAGTAGAAAGGTGCTTGTACGTTTTTTCGACCACCCTGTCTAGGGTTCTAAACCATGGTTTTAGGGGTCGTAAACCGGTGTAGCGTAAGAGAGTGTACCCGTTATTGAGTGACTGGATGACATTCATTTACATTTTGGCGCTATAAACGAGCGCCCGTCGGTCAAACGTTTATAGCGCCAAACTGTAAATGCGGGCCCTATATGGGCATTCTGCATAATGCATCGTGTAGAAATCGCTAACCTCTTCCTTCACTCTGCAGCAAGCAACCAGATTCCGTGTTCAACGCTTTAGGATTTTCTCGTGCGACCAATCAGAAGCCTCGGTTCTCATGCGGTAATTTATTCAATACGAGTGCGCCGTTCAACTTCGTTGCGAACAACACTAGCCTGCTGGTACATAATTGACTTCCCACTGCCAGTCCTACAACAGAGTAACAAATAGTCTCCATCCAATATTGCCTCCGCGACTTCTTTTTGAGTACTTGTAAGTCCTTGCACGGAGACTTTGCATTCGAATAAAGTTTCATCGAGCCCGCCATCTTGTCATCATAACCGAGCTGCCGATGCAAGCTCTGTCGTGATTGGTTGCTATTTTTGGGACCGGGGAAATCCTTGAACACGGAATGTGGTCTGCTTGCGTGAAGGTCAAGGGAGGAGAAGCCGAGTCTTGACCTGAACTCAGTAAAACGAACGACGTATAAATGGCTGTCCCCTGGTAAAGTAAAATCACGGATAAAAGGAACGGCGAATTTTTGTGTTTGACCGTGGTGTATGTCTGTCTGCCTTTATAACGACGTACCGGTAGGTGTAGGTGAAGGTTTTAGGCTCCTACAATCGCCAGGTTCTGACTTAGGCCTATCTCATGTTATCAAATTTGCATATCAAATCTCGCCAGGATATCACCAAATATCATGCGGCCGAGTAGGTACAAAGTAAAAATTTCAGTTGCAATAACATTCTTGGATGAGCTACGATGTTGCGATATCAATTGCAAGCCGCTTACTGTGCCAGATCTCCCGATATGACAAAATATAATAAGACATTGCAAAAAATGACACTTGAAATGTGGGAATATTAATTAAATTTATACATGTAGGCCTAGCAATATGGCCTGCAGCGATGTAGGCCTACCTAAAATCATGTACTTGTATGGAAGTGCAAATGAATCTGAATACGAATAATAATAACTAGCAAAGTTACCCGTCCTACTGTCTTGTTGTCGGGAGGGTGTTTTTATTGGGGCACATCAGAATTTTGCGGACTGCATAGCAAGTTATG
>NMRB01005122.1:6146-23831 GCA_002633025.1 Notospermus geniculatus
AGGCCGTTTTCATAAGCTAAAGAGACATGTCCCATTAGCTGCGCTAGTAGGAACGTGGTTCACATTTCTTTACATGTGGGTCGATCTGGGCTTTGTTGATGAAAGTCAAGAGTATAGTCCCTTTAACACCTGTATGTTCCAGATGTTGTTCAAACTACTCCTGGTTATCTCCATGACAACAGTGTCTCTCTCCGACAGATCTTGTAAGTATGATACTACAGGGTATCCAAGAAAGCACAACTACGCATTTCCCGGGTCCTCAGTTGTGACATGATGGAAATTTTCCCAGGAACATTACTTTTGGTGTTTATTTCATAACGATCAGACCTCCCGTCTGGGAGTTAGCAAAATAAGGGCCGTCCTCAACTTCCATTCAGCCACAGTGACCTGGGACCTTAATAGGGAGTTTTCGCAAAGCCCCCGAAACGCCAACGCGAACGCCAAACCCATTGTTCGATGCCACGAAGAGAGCACCGAACAAAAGGATAGACGTACGCGTTGGCGTACGGGAGTGCGCAAACTATTGTCCTTTTGCGGACAACCTATTGTTCACTATCAGCCTGACAAAGGATTTGCGTACCCTTCAAGTTACGGGGCTTTGTGGATAAGGTCCCAGATTTCAGAAATCTTCAACTGCCACCCCTCGTTGCATAGTGTTCAGAGGAGGTCAGGCTTAAGTGTAAGTGATTTTCAAGAGTTCAACCAATTTGAACTCTCTGCGTCAGATCGCGGTGACGTGCCAATGAATGAAAAGTTTAGTGGTCATGGGATTAAAGGATCATGTTTATGCATCCAAACGCGCCGAGTTCAAATGCCGCGGCTGTATTCCGGAGTTGAAAATAGGCTACGCCGTTGTTAAGGGCCGTTTTGACGGGCGTTTTTATCGCGGCGATTTTAACGCTGTTGGCGATATCGCATCCAAAACGCCCGTCAGAACGCCAAAAACGTCAACAGCGGGTGACATCGCCAGCGAGAGAAAAAATCCATGGTAAAACTCGCCGGCGGGAAATCGCTATAACGCTTTGGCGATGAAATCTCGGGTGAAAACATCAATCGCAGCGAGATGCGATGTTGCTCTTCAAATCGCCAGTGAAAATGACCGAAAAGCCAGGAGCGATGCCTATCGCTAGGGAGTTTTCGCAAATATGACGAAAAACGAAGTACGAAATACAAAATTGGACTTCACTTCCATGACGTAATGTATTTCAGGAGATGGTTGGTACCGCAAATATCGCCTAGTGCAAGAGCGTCTTTTAGCGTGTTACGTTAAACCAAGAATATATAAGGTAAAAGACTAAGGGCCGATTTAATAAACGTTTGCTAAGTTAACCATTGGTTCCATTTAACCGTCGGTTAACAAACCACTGGTTAACCGCTGTCCATTTTTCGATTTTATAAACACTTGTTTGTAAGACGATGGTTAGGGAGCCATTGGCTAACCGATGGTTCAGTCTGGTCATTGATCAGTTGCGCTTGACGCGAATAAAATAATAAGTTGCAAAAATCACACAGTCAGTAAACCCGTTACATTGGTGTTAGTGGTTAGTGGCGATCCACGAGTGTCATTACGTAATAAGTCATCGTCAATTTCAGTGACAATCTCAATAACAGTGTCCTTTCTAAAACGGAATCTCAGTAAAATGTCCGCCTCGTCTCTACGAGAGGGTTAATCCTATCCCGAATCTGTCGGATACGCCGATCAAAACCGCGCCCTCTCTGCAGGTCACGCAATCGGTTCAGATATGGAGCATGTGCAGTGGCTCATTATGACGTCACTTTTGACCGGCGGTCCACCATGCTGACGTCGACGACAAAGTGCGCCACGTGTAGATCGCGTCATGGNCCGACCAAAACCGCGCCCTCTCTGCAGGTCACGCAATCGGTTCAGATATGGAGCTTGTGCAGTGGCTCATTATGACGTCACTTTTGACCGGCAGTCCACCATGCTGACGTCGACGACAAAGTGCGCCACGTGTAGATCGCGTCATGGTTGAAGACGCACACACTCCACTTGGGCTGACGACAAAGTGCACCACGTGCGTCGCCAACGTCATTTGACGTCATTTTGACCGTCAAGATGGCGGATTTTTCTGTGATGACGTCATCTGCACAAGTTCTTTCACTCGTCAACCTTCAGACAGCAAATGAAGCTGAATAGGCTCCGGCAGAACTATCAACAGACAGCGCTCCACCACCAAACCATTGGCTAACCCTGCCTCCAAGCAGGGTTAACTAATCTTTTGTCAACCTCAAATGTTGAGCAATGGTTAGCCAACGGCTCTGTTGAACGCCGTTTGATGAAATCGACCGATGTCTAACAAACCATCGGTTAAGAAAGCCACTGTCTGACTACTGTTTATAAAATTCACCATTCCTAAACCACTGGTTAACCATTGACTAAGCATAACCAATGGTTAACTATCGTTTATTAAATCGGCCCAAAGTAGCACAACACAATTTCCTGCACTTCTCAAAAACGTGATGTTCTGCTTCCTGGAGAATGAAAATATACGAAAAGTGCCTGAACTAGTTTCTTGCAGGCCTTGGCCGTGTTGGTATAGGTAAGTGCGTAGTATGCGACTGGCATTGGACCCATCCTCCCACAACAGGGCTTCGGCCTCGCTCCTCTTTTATACACTCGCACACAAAGTTTGTGTGAGTGGCGAAGAGGAGCGAGGTAAAAACCCCCCGTTTTGGGAGGATGTGGACTCATGTTTTTGGTCTATCATCTCCGCAGACATGTCTGATTATTTACCAGTTAAATTCTCCCTCAAGTAGGTCACATCATAAAGTTCATAGCGTGTCCTCATAAACTCTTGTGCCCTATCATTTAGATTAGGCCTATCATAAACTGAACTTCTCCCCGATCAGACTTCCTGTTATCGTTGTTGGAGGTAATGAACGTAACTGTTGCAGGCAATGCCAAGTGGGCGATGACGCTGAAATGAAAGTAATGAAATGAAAAATAATTTATCCTGAAGTAATGATCAGATCTTTTTAGGATTGCTGTACTCGCATCCACAAGTGGGCCGTGACTAGGAAGAGTGCCCAAGATCTGATTTCCTCAGGATGACTGAGATAGCACTCATACAGTCATGTAGGTTTTACATTGTATTACATGTATCTCACAGACGAATCTCGCTCACTCATGCTGTATACATGTAAATACATGTAATACATATCGTAAATAGCGAGCGCAACAACGAAATCAATCCATCATTGTCGTTTGAAGTCTGATTCGAAAAATGATTAGGAGGTGTGGGAGATGATCAATACCGTGATGTTGAATCCCCAGTACACACTTTGCTATCGTAGTTTTTCTGATTTATTCATGGCAGGTATCAATGTATGCCAATACTCAGCCTGGTTCCCGTCGCCCTCCGCTGCGAGATCTCGCGATATTTGGGTGGGTCCTCTCCGCTACCAGTCAGGACTTTTCGCCCGATCGCCAGTTGTCGGTCAATTGAACTGCGCAGCTCGAAGGAATGGCGCGCATTTCAATCTACCAACTTGCAGTTCATCCATTGGCCGACAAGCATGCAGCCCATTTGGACTGCTAGCGGTTGTGGGTCGACTGGCCCATCAAACGTTTGATTCACGGGCGGAAGCGGACGACAGAAACTGTCATTTTTGTGACTTAAGCGAAGTGGACGATGAAAATCATTTTATTTCAGCTGCGAATTTCTGCAGCAAGAAAGATATGAACTAGGCTGCTTTCCAAATTTATGATCTTAGTAAATTGTCCCAACAATCTCTCTGTCCTTGGAGGAATGGTTCCTCCCGGGTTCATAGATCTGTCAGATCTTTTCGACATGGAGAACCCCCTGCTCTCTTACCACCCTGGTAGCACATTTTATTTTGGTTCCCGATCCCCGATCTTGATGATCGGGAACCATATTTTTTGGGCCGTGTTGTCAGTGTGTGTGTGTGTNAGCTCTAGAGTTGTAGGCCCCTAAACCCTTCACTTCCGATGGATATTAGCATAGGAAGGCGACTTGTGATCAAATAGGGATTGTTGTGACAGGTCCCATTTATCTTTCTCTTCTCTGCACCTGTAATTTCAGCATGCGCAGATACGTCATTAAATGCGCAGGACCGTTTTTTTGACAGTGTTGAAGGTACCGCCCCTCGATCGGATGATTTTCGGCCAGTTGGCCGACGCCATATTTACACGCAGTTGTTCAATTGACCGACGCAGTTCGATTGGACGGCAACTGGCAATCAAGCGATTGTTCCTGACTGGCTACGCCAGACGAAGCATCCCACCCTGTGAGATGCGCAGGTGCGCGACGACTGGGAACGAGGCTGGCCAATACTCCCATCTCTACCTCGGGCCATGGAAGTTGGCAGGGTGTCCCTTTTCAAATTCCATTTCAAATTCAATTAAGTCACTAATCCGTTGCGCGAACGTCTTTGGAGCATCCAGCTGCAGACCCATCCGAAGCCAGGCCAACACTTTCATTTGACTTCCGGAAGTGTTGACCCCGTTGACATTGTTACTTAAATCTTGGAACCCTCATAAAATGTAAAGTTTGAAAAATTACAGAACCGTCTTTAAACAGCTCGAGCGACATACTGGTGAGGAGTTGAATATTCTTCGAACTACTCAGGAACTCGTGCATTTATCTTTCCTGTGGTTGATGACATCCAGTACTTAATTAGCCTATTACATGATTTAGAAGTCACCATACTACATCTTATCACGCGCGGATCATTAATTCCAACCTACTTCCACGTCAGTATATATACAGTGTATTTCCATTGAAATTCCAAAGGTTCGCCTACATTTACACTCAATCCGTTTGTAATATCACTGATGTTAACATCGAAGCTAATGCTTTTCTATCAATGATGGGCGTGGTCGATTTACCGCGAGGAATACACGCTCCATCGTTAGATGTGCTTATGTAGTGCACATGAGCAACGAGGACCTAGTGCTGTAGATCCGATGACGATTCACGACAAACACGGAAATCTTTTTAACAGCATTTAATACACGTTTCGGTATACATCTATTACAATGCGAGGTGATAGATGCTTCGACTGACATGACTGAAGACGTACGGTTCAAACATGAAAGTGACGCAGTAACCGTAAGAAAGGAGACGGGATGATGACATAAGGCTGAAATGATGATGACGTCAGACAATGCGTGACGTAATCAAAGGATGCGTTGCTAAGTAATATTCACAACACCTAGCGAGTACACGAGTGTGCTCGAAAAGCTAGTCTCTGATGAACGTCCGTACCATGCGTACATAAGTGTGAGAATGTATTCGAAAAATATTCGGGTGATTTAGTACCAAAAGTTAATAAGGGTTTACGGAGCGCACCAAGCTCAGCTAATCCGGATTTCAAGTGATTAAAGGCGAACCTCTCACCTGGCTGATCCATCCGTCTGTTGCCAAACAGGCCTAGGCTATTGACTTTGTCTGTCTAGGCTAGCAAGACACGCTCAGAGTGAGTCTATCTGTGGCTTGGTGAATCAAAAATGTATGCGTAGTTCATAACGTATGTACATCATTGGACAGACTAAATATTGATCTTACTCTTGGCAGAAAAAACTGTATAATGTATTTCTGCTATTGGTCATGTTGCGAAATGTCTGACGCTGTCCTTATTTATTGTCCTTTAGCTCACCTGGGGTGAGTTTATACGATACCGTTTTGTCCGTCGTCCATGATCCCTCTCAGTCTGGAAGATCATATGGGAAGAATAATGAGTGTTACTGATATAGTTATGATGCCTTGCATTTTTTTTTTATTAAAATTCATCTCAGAAAGATGGCGCTTCATTGCTGCTTGAGAGCACACAAATGTGTGCGAACCTTTCAAAACATCTCCATTATATTCTTTGGATACATTTTATTCTTTTTTTGTTGTTGTTTCAGACGCAGAAATGGCAGACCGTCCGAAGGGATATGGTATGACTGCTGAGCTGCAGAAAAAGGTGAGTCATCGCTCTCAACAATCTCACGTTTCTCGCTATTAAAATGCATGGAATGTCGTCTTCTCCACAAAATCCTTAACGCGCCGGCCCTTTCGGCGGAATTCTCCGCAATGGTTGGGTCCAAATCGACCACATCAGTCGCTTTGCTTTGTTTTTGCCGGTGAAGCGATCATCGCTTCCGTTTTGTCCAAAAGGACGCAGAGGAACTTCTTTTGCAAGTCTTAGTTCGTGCTTTCGGTTGAAATCAGCCGAAATGTAACATTTCTTGGGGAAGTGTTCCGACTACTAGTCTTTTGTTTCAGCTTATTAGCGAATCGCTCCATTCTAAGATGTGTCACATTCAATTCCTTTCGACTGATAGACCCCGCAGGTGCCTTCATTTTCGTCATATAACTGTACTTTTATGGCATTTTGACATGTCTTATTTTTCCAACGTCAGCTTGCCCTTTAACTCTCGTATCTTTCATTTCCATTTCCAGAAAGAATCAAAGTGGGACCCCCAGCTGGCTCAGGATGCAGTTAATTGGTTGATTGAAAAACTCCGCCAGGGACCACCAGAAGCAGCGGCGCTAGCAAGTCAGGTAGGGGCGGATGCAATGCGACTGACAAACTTCACCACCCATCAATATGCAGTGCCGCGCAACAACGTCGTGTCATATCATTCGCCCTAAGCTGCCTATAGACGACATTGCAACATTTTCCCCAACATTTAAACAAACACTCCTGAGCACCATGATCGTAACCCTTAGACCTATACACTTGAAGAGCACAGGGGTTTTCAGCAACGGGAACACGCCGGGTTTTGAAAAACCCATGGAGTTGACGCGGCGAGCACGACATTCCATAGCGCTCAGTTTTCAGTCTCAGCGACAGATGGCGAGGTAGTTTGTATTCCTTTGTAATTCTCCTGACTCTTCCGTTACATGACCTGCATTTAATGGATGCGCCGCCTGTCGCCGAGTGTGGAACTAAATAAACACAAATCCTCCACTCCGCGATGGAGGGGCCTTCATATCGGACATCGTACATCTATGATTCATTCTTTTCTACAGCTTCAAGGACTCAACTTGAGTACACCAGATGATTTGCACGAAAAATTGAAAGATGGTGTCATCCTTTGCCAGTGAGTTTTTCATTTAATATGGTCAAGAGCAGTAAGTCATGTGCTTCGCCGCGTTTTTTTCTGCAAATACAAAATTGTCTAACAAACGTCATAAAACCATCGTGTCCGATTCGAGAGCCGAATTCACAAAACTTGCAGACAAAGACGGCTTGCAGACGTGTGTGTTGACTCGTTTCATGTTCCATCCCTAATTAGTAATTAGGGAGCCGTCGGTCGACTATCAGATCCGCTCATTTGACGGGGGTCTGTGGACAAGATCAATGATACGAAACTATAAGGAAACAAAGCAGAGACCCTGGGAGCCCGAACATCTAAATATAGGCCTACCTAACTTTTGCATCACAAGTGAGTGTGTGGAGCTTCGCCATTCGGAGGCCAAAGAGTCCTTTTTAATTTCCTTTGGCTGATGAACTGGGGCCTGTTTCACAAAGTGACTTTAAGCTAATGGTACCATAAATTTAATGCATTTTCCATTTCGCTAAAGGTACATGTATCATTAGTTTAAAGGCACTCAACTTTATCTGTGATAATTCCAGTGTAATCAATGTGGTTAGACCGGGATCGGTTAAGAAGATCAATCCAAGCAAGATGGCCTTCAAACAGATGGAAAACATTGGCAACTACCTGAAAGGGTGCGAAGATTTAGGATGTTCCAAGGTGGACCTTTTCCAGACGGTGGATTTATATGAGGCAGCCAACATGCCGCAGGTTGTGAACGGTATTCATGCTGTTGGAAGAAAGGTGAGTTCTTCGTCTGAGCTAGAAACCAGGGCCGAATCAATATGGTGAACGGTAAATGAAATGGTCCGTGAACCATGTGCTCAACTGAGGCCTACCAGAAGAACGAACAACAGGTTCATGTCGAAACGAATCGACAGTCAGCGCCACCGTCGGACGTCCAAAAAACCAGGTTTAACTAGCGCTTTATACTGCCTGTTTCAAGCACTATTGGGGAATGCAATAATCGATTTGCTCTATCCTTCCATGATAAATTATAGCTTTCTACCGCATTCCCACAAAATGTTGGCATATCTAAGGTATATATATACTAGCAAGAATATATTCTTGATACTAGTAGAGTAAAATTTGGTCATCAGACTAGATTTCTTTTTCTACGGTCCCTTCACGCTCTGGCATTTGGTCCGCAGTTCTGTCTATTCGACACCAGGATTGTATGTCCAAATTTTCCTTTTCTAGGACAACTCACTGGGGCCTAAGGAGGCACAAGCAAACAAGCGAGAATTCACGGACGAGCAACTTAGGAGTGGACAAGGGGTGATAGGCCTTCAAATGGGCTCAAACAAGGGTGCAACTCAAGCAGGACAAAACTTTGGCAAGACGCGATCCATCCTGGATTAAACATTCTGCGACTGTTGACTGCCATCTGAATTTTAGACACTACTCAGTACTCTGTATCTTCTTGCAATTTATATAGGCTTACACTTGTATAGTTATTTGGTGGACTTGTTGAGTTGAATGCAGATTTTGAAGTATGATCTTCAGTACTTTTCTGGAATAGTGGAATTCAATTAAAACATCAATGCACTCGCATTGATGTGAAAAATTACGATCAACATCATCTCATCTCCGAAAGCCCACTCTGTTTAAAGTGCCACTGTATGTATGAGGTACGCCTCAGTATCCCTCCCCTGGCGGCGAATCGGGAACCAACGTTATAACACTGGTGTCCTGTCCAACTACCGCATACATAGCCAGTGGTAAAACCTAGGCAAGACTGATCCTTTTCATCACTTGAGAAATTCAAGCTTGACTAACCCTTCATCAGGTTTGGTATACCATGCTTCAGCTGATTCTGTGGCAACGGTCTCGATGCCTAATTGCTAACTTAGATTATTCAAATTGACAGACTTGTCGAGCATGCATTGAAACATCCGGATACACCAGGTCATGATCAACCTCGCCACCACGAATTACTGCTGTGGTATACGGTGCACTGATCGCGTCTGTAAACCTACATGTATAAACGAGGTTGCCTAAAGGTCAAAGGTTACGTCGGCCACCACAAGATAGAAAAGCTAATGCAAAAGCCTATAGTGGCGCTTTAAAAAAGCACAGCAGCCGCAGGAATAGTCGGGCGTTTTCAGAACAACCGTTTTCCTTGCACAGGATATTGGCCTATTTTCCCAAATAGAGCCACGGGTAGAATTTTTAGGAGTACGCAGGAGGTCCAGTTCAGAAAAAAGTTCAGTTTAATGAGAGACTAATACCTCGCCGGCGCCAATAAACGTGCTTGCCTTGAAGCTGCGGGCCTTGTTGCCGCACTCGTTGAGTCACGGACTTGACATCGCTGGCCAGTTACATGTAGAAAATCTCAATCTCAAAGCATTCTACTCGCACCTTCTAAGACCTTCTCAATCTACGTATCTCACAAACGAATACATTTTTCTATAATATTGGCAAAAATAAATCTCTATTACATCTGGACTTTGGTGTGGCTCGTTTTTAAATAGAAATTCGCCTCTAAAAAGTGAAGTGTTACAAAGTGCTAGACTTAGCACCGGGGTGCTTCGTGGAGGACAACACTTCGGAAGAGTTGTCCTCCACGAAGCACGGTGCTAAGTCTAGCACTTCGTAACACTTCACCTGCGACTCATGGTGGAGCATTTTACACTGCCCGGATAGAGCCAATGCTTCAACAACGTGTCTATCCGCCCCGTGCAGCGGAATATCGATGCGCCAAATACGGCGACATGACCGAACCCGGCCTCTCAACTGTGACAGAGTACGGCTCTGTTCGGACTTGATATCGATAACGCCCTTGGTAAACATACGCCCTCAGGACGAATTTTATAATTTTCTCGTGTCCGTGTAAAGCAAGGTTCATTGGCCCACGGAATTGGTCCGTTTGGCCCTAGTTTTCCGGATACGACAACGCTGGAGGCCATTTGATAGATTTTTTACGGACCTGAGTCGGACCAATTCCACTTGAGATTCCTGTAGTGCACCACGTATTCTTCCTTGTCCCTGAGGTTGGGCACCAGCTTCTCGGCTTCCAGAGACCCCCCAATCTCCTTCAGCAAGTCATGCTGGTAGTCGGACAACCATTCATCCTTCACCCTCAATCTCTCTGGGGCAAGAGGATATGCACTGTGGGCATCGTGAAGCTCCCGCGGATATTCCAGGTCGACCTCAAGGATGTAGCCTTTTTCTGCATCATCCGGATGGTTCCTTATCTCCTCTTCGGCGACATGATCAGCCCACTCGAAGCCTCCCGTGGCCAATGGCTGAGACATCCCCCAGCCGTACAGGTTGTTGGCGTCAAGGTACATCAGGTGTGACCTTGTCTTATCTGGGTCATAGCCTTCCACTAGCGGATTGTTGGCCCTGGCAAACCGCTGGCTGACCATGGAGACTCCGCCCCTCAGACCCTTTTCAATGAACAGGTACATGTCGTAGTCCGTTAGGAGTTCAAGTTGTACACCGGTCTTCTTGAGCAGGGCGTCCCAGCTGAGGCCCGGGCTGGTGTAATAGTGGGCGGGGTCCAGGCCGTACTGTCCCAGGCAGGTCTTCCTGAAGTTTTCGAAGACGTCGGCTAGAAGCAGAACGTCTGTCTTGAGATACAGGTCATGGTACTGGCCGAGATTCAGGCAGCCAAAGGCCCTCCAGACCTCCTTCGCGTGCTGGTAGTCGCTGTCGCTTACTCCCTCACCAGATAGGTGGCTGTAGAAGGCCTCGACAGGGGGCAGGGTCGTCTCCTGAAACCTATCCCAGGAACTCATGTACTCGTACGGGTAGACCCCTTTCCTCAGGAGCAGGTCGGTGTGATTGGGCTGATAGGTCCTTGTGATGGCAAAGGCATCCTTGGGACAGGCACTCACCAGCCTGTCGAGGGAGGCCAACAGGAATTGGGCCGAGTCGATGAACCTCAAGCTGCGGAGGCTGAAGGAGATGTACTTCTCCATGTTGTTTGGGATGCAGGTCACCTGACCCTCGTCCTGACTGATGGCCTGCATGATGAAGTGAGAGTCGTAGCCTCGCAGATTGTGGAACACTACGGGTATATGCGTCTTTTTGGCACTCAGTCTCAGCTTCAGGTTACAGGCATTGTGGGCGGCTCCCCTGTACCTGCCTGTGATGTGACAGTGGTCCCTCACTCTGTCCCCGTCTAATGGTTCCCCACACACATGACAGTCCAGAGCATTCTCGTGGGATGCGACATCCTCGGGGGTCATCTCCATTGGTGCAGGTCTGGAGAGGGCATCTTTAATCTTGACCTCCTCCTCACCAAGACACTCAAGAAAGTGCCTGGCAGCATCTGGGCCGCGGTAAACGACAGGGGCCTCGGTGAAGCCATCACACCTAACGACCACGTAGCCGAAGCCGCAGGCCTCGTGGTGTTGGGTCTTCTGCGTGTTGCTCTTGGTCGGGTCGAGTTCTGCCCCCTCAATCTTTGTCGTGAGGGCTTCAAAGTCTGCATAGATGATGTAAGGGGCCTTGAGCTGCTTGTGATGGTTGATGAACTTGAGTACCTTGTGGTCCTCTTCTGGCATCCTGGTCCTCATTGGAATGCCGGTGATCCCCTTGCAGTCGGGCCTGTGCTTTGCCAGCAGGCCCTCTCTTTGGAAACAATGGAGACATCTCTCACAGAAGTGCTTCCTTTCGCGGTGCTTGCTGTGATCGTACAGCAAGCGATTCAAATCTTTTATCAAGGTGTAGTGCTGGACCCCAGCCTTCTCTATCAAGAGCAGATTAGTCCTCGCAAAGTGGCCCGGGGCACCACTGATTCTCAGGGGATACACCCCTTGGTCGTAGCCGAAGACGTTGATGGCCAATCGGTTCTGATCTTCAACCTTCTTGATTTGCGCCAATGGAGTAGGGCTCTCAACTCCCCTGAAATCCAGAGTTTCCCAATAGGCCGTGTATTTTGAGGGTCTCTGCGGATTCTTGTCCGCAGGATATTTGCTTGCCAGGAGGGACCACCGCAGACAGTGATCATCATTGTTCTTGACATTGATGACCGCCTTCTTGCTTTTGACTGCAGCTGGGAGGTCGATGTAAGACCCTCCCCGAATTGGTTGATATCTCGCAATGTTGATGAAGAGTTCAACGACCCTGTCCACTGACCAACCGGAACCCTCTCGCTGATATTCTTCAATGCCCCTCAGCAATTTTGCTGTGGCCTCATCCAGGTTTTCGTCAATATCTGTTGCTCTAAGAGCGGGCTGTTGTTTGGAGAAGAAGGTTGGCTGGGCCGTGACTTCTTCACCGTTATTGATCTCCTTCTTCATACCGACTTTCAATGCCAACTGAAACTTCACCCCATTCAAAGCAGCCACCTCCTCGGCGATCTTCCTCTTCAGCTGGGGCGTGATTGTCTCGATGAATCGTGTGGGGTCTGCCTCTAGGGGATGGCCCTTAGGAAGACTGAGCACCCAACCTCGCAGGTAATTACTCACGGCGTAGGGGGTGCGGATGAACCTTGGGGTAGGCACGTTGACCTCAAACTTGAGGCCGCGCAGGTCATCAGATGGCTTGCCATCTGACGTCACCTTGGATCCCTCAAGGGGATCGAATTCCCTATTAGTAGGGTGTTGGACATGTTTAGGCTTGGGCTTTCTCAAGTTACCTTTCATGGGTTTCAATGGCTTTTGAAGCTTAAGACCTTGAGGTATTGACCCATCAAGGATGTGGCCAGGCTGTCGTCCAGCCATTCTCCTTCGACGTGGAGGTGCCACGGGACTGACGCCATCTATCAGCGGCATGTAGTTTGCTGCACTATCCATTTCCACAGGTATACCTAAGTCGAGATAATTCTTCAAATGGAAATTATTCAGGAGATGTCGATAGCTGCAAGACGGCGAAATTCGCATCGACGTGCATAAACTACGCGTTGATAGTAAGCAGCCGACCCGCAGTGCTTACACAATGCCAGGCTCGTTTTGACGCCAATCCCACAACTTCGACAAGCGTAAGTACCTCCACCCTTTGCCAGCCGAGCATTGTGGACCTTACAGTATTTACCCAAGCAACTCCTCCCACAGAGTTGTGTTGTTCCTAGCAATAACCAAGCGCATGTGTTCGTTCCCTTCATGACTTCGGTATACTCTATAGTCCGTGTGTATCTAATTGGGCCATGGCCCAGATATTGATTGCTGTGCTCACCATTATATTGGCCCACATTGATCAACGAGGAAATCTGTTCCAATTTTATCTGGCGAGCGAGACAATTCAATCTGACCGTGACAACTTTTTGTGAGCGTGACCATTTCACATCCGGCGTGACCACTTTGATTGCCAAGGTCATCCGACTAGAGGCATTCATGTTAATGGGTCTGAGTCATTGATAACACACATTCAACTAGATAATGAGGCCACTTGACCGATTAAGCCTGATGGCATGACCCAGTGAGAATTCATCAAATTCTTTGCATTTCTGGGGAGCACGGTTGATACTCAGGAATTCTGGTCGATGCAGATACGCAGTAAAATGGCTGGTCAACACATCAAGCACATTGCTTCGTTCTCAATAGATGGGATTGAGCAGGCTATTGGAAGGATTATTCCTGACTCTGAGGAAAGAAAGGAATTTACAGCAAAACTAGCAAGGCTGGATGATATCCTGGAGAAACCATCAAAGAAGCCAAAGACTGACAAGAGGACTATCCTCCCTTCAGCTAAAACTGTGTTTGAGCAATGTGTACTGCCACAAATTCGCACTAAGCTGAACGAGTATGAGAAATTGGAATACGCTGGTAAGGATTTGGAGTGGAAAATTACACTCGACTTTAGGACAGACTTCAATAACATGACACTGGATGAAATTCGAAGTGAGCATTCCAAGATAATTGCAGAGGAAAGGATGGTAACAAATGTGGACTTGATTATTAGGTACTACCGTGGCATCTTATATCTCTCTGTATACAGAGAGGCTTCATCAACTAACTATAAGAAGTGGTTTAGAGAAGAACTGGGCGTGGTGTATTGCACAGCATTGCGCTACATGACTGTGGCGCTACTTTTGAGGAAGTACCCCCGACTACTTGTTTGTGGTCTCTCTTTTACCCAGATTCTGAAACATAATAAGAGGATTCAGGACTTTCTGAGAAGTGAGACTGAGGGGCTGAAAGACAAACTTGGACTGGCCCTCAATGTTTCTCTGCAGCATCATGCCATAAATCTGACACCGACAGATGCTGAAGTTTACGTTCCAACTGGGGAGTTCAGCACCGATCCAGACGTAGTTTATCAGGATTTCTTCTACGACCCTGCATGGGATGATGCACCAGAGGATCCGGAGTGGGTAGAATGGTTAAGAAAGGTGTGCAAGTCAGGAGAAATGTTCGATATTATCTTTCCCCCAGATGAGGCTGACATTCTGGAGTCTGACTTGTCAGGACTCAAACTACATGTAGAATCTCAATAATAGCACAGGACTTCTGAGGTAGGAACTGTTGTTCATACGGCGGGCGGTGTTCGCGTAGAAACATATTTGCCAATTCTTTATCTGCGCCTGGGCCGGCGAGGGCTGTGGGCCGCCCCTAGGCTCTGTTTTTGGGAAATGGGGCTGGGGGCCCTGGCGCCCCTATAGAGCTGGTGCATTCGCCCCCTCTGCTGCTGCTGGCTTGAGTTAGGCTAACATTTGGCTGGGGCCCGCCCTGGGGGGGGGTGGGACGGGCCCCAGCCATAACGAGGTATGTTTCGGATACACTAGGTGTGCCAGAACCCCCCTTTTCCCTCTACTAACTCCGATAGCACTAACATGGCCTAACAGAGAAACTCTGTGATGACAAAAGGCATTGCATACCTCTCTGTTAGGCACTGTTAGTGCTATCGNCTCCTTTTGGAAGAGGAGGAAGAGGAGAGGATACGGAGAAGGAAAAAACGACGCCGAACTATGTGGGTCCGGCAGCACTTTAAAGTGCGACCAATTTCGGGGGAGTTCCATACTACCTATCAGAATTTGTTGGACCATCCTGATGGCGAAGTTTTTTTCAACTACATGAGGATGTCGTACGAAAGCTTCAACGAACTGAAAGAATTGATGCTGCCCCACATCAACCCAGTAGGCTCCAACTGGAGGATACCGATATCAGGAGAAGAAAAACTTGTTCTAACCCTGAGGTGAGTGACAGAAGCTAAAGCATCTCTGGTTAATGACTGTTGTGTTTTAATTCGTAGCAGCTGTACATGTACAGGTCGTGTTAAACATCTTGCAGTGACATCACTTTTGTAACGGGAAGTATGGTGTCGCACAGGTACTTGTAGGATAAAAGGGTCCACCTTGAGCAGCGGCTGGAGGGTATGGGCGGAATGCAACTGGTGAACGGGACCTGCTGGACATTGGCCATGAAGCAGGAGTATTCAACAGCTCACGGTCCTCCAAGCCTGTATTTAATGCGGTACCGGTTATTTGGAAACGTTTCAGGAGGTTGAGGACACCAATTTGAAAGTCCAAAAAACTTTCTTCACTCATTGTGTCTACTTTTGGCATAATTGACTCAAAGAACTTGAGTCGAGGTGACTTGTGTTTTTCGTCCATTCGCTGCTGGAAGACTTTGTACAGTCCTGAGCGACCTTCTTCTTCGCAATCATTCGCATCCTTCCTCTTCACACTTCTCTTACATGTACCTCTTGATGCTGACACACTTTGAGCCGACGGCGACCTTCGGTTATTTGGCTCAGGCCGTTGGCTGCTACTCAATTCCTGGTCATCATCATCAGACCCAATACCTGCTTCATTCGCAGCTTGCATCAATATTGAGTTGTCGTCTCCACTGTGATGCTCATCTGCCGAATTATCTTCGTCATCGAGATTGCTGGTGGTGCTTCGTTTAGTTTTAACAACTTTCAAGAAGCCCATAGCAGTTTCGTATTTCCAAGGTTTTTCATCCCCTGTATTTCCACTACCCGACTTCTTATTCTTTCGTCGACTTAGAGCACTGTTGAAAGCCCTGTTCATCTGTTCCCAGGTGCTTTTCGCCGTAACCCCTGGAAAAAGAAATAAATGGAATTAAAAGAGAGCATCGTTATCTATTTTCAGGCATCTTGCCACTGGGTCTTCTTTCACGGCGATGTCAGGACCATTCCATATGGCAGTGTGTACGATCGCCAGGCATGTATATGAAACCTGTGAGAAACTGTGGAGTGTATTGCAGCCACTTGAGATGCCGAAACCCACTGAAGATCACTGGAGACGACTGGCTCAACGTTTCGCAGACTTGTGGGATTACCCGTTTGCTGTTGGAGCGCTTGACGGCAAGCATATTGCCCTGGTGAACCCTGCAAACAGCGGTTCTATGTTTTATAATTACAAGGGATTCCCCAGTATCGTCTTGATGGCTTTGAGTGATGCAGATTCCTGCTTCACCCTGGTTGACTGTGGGCAGTATGGACGGGTTTGCGATGCTGGAGTCTATCAGAATTCTAAAATTTCAGAGCAATTGGAAGAAAACAAGCTGAAAATTCCAAACGATCATTTCAGAGTCAACACATCTGATGGCAATATTCCACATGTAGTCGTGGGTGATGAGGCCTTCCCGTTGAAATGTTACATGATGCGTCCATTTGCCGCCAGGACTCTGAATGATAAGAGGCGGATATACAACTACAGACACTCCAGAGCACGACGGTCCGTAGAGTGTGCCTTCGGCATTTTGTCGAAGAAGTTTGAAATCTTCCAACGTCCTATGCGAGTTCAACCGGATAAAGCAGTTGTGATAACAAATGCAGCAACTGTTCTCCACAACTACATCCGACGACGGGATGGACATATGAAAGATCGCCGTTCAACCTTGAAGTATGAAACCTTAGCAGATGATGGACATGGACTGACAGATCTTCAAAGGCTTCACGGAGCAAGGTTTACCATGGACGCCATGAACGTCAGAGATGCCGTAGCTGATTTCTTCAATGACCCAGAGGGAAGCGTTGAATGGCAAAACCAGCATGTGTTTCGAAATGTGCTTCCCCATGATGATGACGAGTAGATCAACATAGACGTACCTGTCTTGTATGGCTTGATATCTTTGTCAACCTTCTCCCAGGCCTGAGCTTTTTGATCCTTGTTTTTGTAGTCGGGGTGCTGGGGATTCCACAGAAGTGGCATTTGGTTGACTCTTTCGCATAGTAGATGCTTGTAGTCCTCCATGATCCTGGAAGAAAATATTGTACGTACATGTACAAGTACTACTAAGTCGTGAACAAGACTTTTTTCACACCCAATTCCTGAGTGAGGAAGAAAGGGTTATACCAGCACTTTCAACCATTTCTTGTCTGTACAAAACACTTTCAACCCTTTCTTTTCTGTAGAACATTAACTTTGTTGAAATAGCGAACCAAACTGTGTTGCACAATCACCATACCAGTAACTAGCGATATGTACTCACTAGTTCTGCTGAAAATCAACGAATAAAGTTGTTTACAAATGAGGAAACTCACCAATCTTGCCCTCTTCTCCCGACCACGGTCACTATACGCAGAGGAAAAATCGTGCAAGCGCGATTCCTTGTATACGCGAATAGCGTGCACCGTTCCGCGTATAGGGCTATGTAACCCGCTCATTGAAATAAGCTTGTTCGTTTTCTGGTATACGCGTGTATTACGAAACGTGCACCAAATACCGAATACCGTATACTTCTATGTACAGGAAGCCT
>NMRB01005126.1:0-18876 GCA_002633025.1 Notospermus geniculatus
CCCCATATAAATTCGATAAGAGACGAGGAATCGGCCATTGCTAGACCTGTCATGTAGTTACAGGTAGAGATTCGTCGGTTGTCTTTTTGAAGCGTGATGAGAATTGAAATAACATTTCCGATGAGTCCAACGATAGTGATGGGCATCCAGGCATATTTCGTGACAATGAGGTACACGACGCGCAGCACTAGGACTGTGAAATCCGCTGGTGTGTCTGCCGGCAGAACGGTGATGTTCTCTAGTTGTGGCATCATCAAAGTGAAAAGTATGAGATTCCCACAATGGAGAATTCGTTCCAGCTTCGAATTTTTCAGAGAATTCCGATGATATCAGTAGAAAGCTGGGACAAATTGGTGTACAGCCGGCCAAGTTTTTGACAAAAGCTATGGATTGAAACGCTCACTGCCAAAGTTTAGGTTGACAAAGCAGCTCAGTGTACCGTGCTGGCTTTAGAAGTGAGGTTATCAAACGAATATAGGCCTACTGCAACATGAGAAACACCTTCGTGCTATCCGTCGTGAACATAAGGATATCCGGTGACAGCACTGGATAAATAGAAAAAAGTGCTAATGGCACTGTGTACTGCTATAAAGCTGAATAGCAGGCCAATATCAGCGTGGTGGTGGAAATCAAACACTATAGGCCTACTGTAGGAATACTGTAGAATAGGCCTACTGTAGTCAGTTGAAAAATCAGAAGAAAATAAACTTCCCTTTAAAGTGCTAGAGTAGCATGAGGTGACTTTTCATCCCTCCCTACCTTGACTACAGGGTGGTCCAAAAAAACCCGGACAAGCCTACTTCCACTAGCCAGAGCCCAAAATTACTGATGGCATTGGATGGAGAATCTTTCTAGAAGAAAGAAGACACCAAGATATATCCTGATTCGGTCCAGTGGTTCGAGCTGCAGACCCTATTTTGTAAAACAAGGTCGAGGCCCTTGGTGAATTGTTCCATACAGAACAATCAAAAGCTTACACAACAACGTAGCCTTGTAACTGACAAAAGGATTATCTGTGGAAAGGTACGCAAATCCTTTGTCAGGCTGATGGTGAACAATAGGTTGTCCGCAAAAGGATAGTTTGCGCACTCCCGTAAGTTACCAGAACTTCGTCAATAAGGTCCCAGGGCCCATGTTCCCGAAACCGTCGTTATGTTAACGATGTCGTTAAAACTGGAAAAATGCATAGCGGAACGACATCGTTAGCCTAACGACGGCTTCGGGAACATGGGTCCTGATTGCCAAAAGGTCAAAGGTTACGTCTATCGCACGCCGGAGTGGACATACATGTAATTCTGAATTCATATCCGTATTAATTCAAACGAATTAATGTGTACATTAAATCGACCAATAGGATTTGATTTTTATATGTGGACATTAAATCGATTTAATAGTGGACATTACTTGTAAATCGATTTAATACCACCATTAAATCGAATTGCGGACAACCTATTGTTCACTATCAGCCTGACAAAGGATTTGCGTACCCTTAAAGTTACGGGAGCTTTGTGAATAAGGTCCCTGTATTTTAACGCTTAGTTAACTATTGGATTTTACGTCACCCATCTGTAGGCCTTGCGGTCACGCAGCAGCCAGCATCTGACGAGAGCTTATCTGATGTCATTAAGGCCGGTTTATGCGACTACGCGTTGTCGGACAGTCATGATTCTGCAATAGTTGCAAATTATTTAGAGATTTACCACAAATGGCTGAAGCAACTGTTACAGTAATCAGCAATGAGAGATTTTGTAACGTTACAAAATCTCTCATTGCTGAAAAATAATGTTACAAAATCTCAACACTGGAGAGATTTTGCAAGGTTACAAAATCTCTCATTGCTGAAAAATAATGTTACAAAATGTCACCAGTGGAGAGATTTTGTAACGTTACAAAGTCTCTCATTGCTGAAAGATAATGTTACAAAATCTCACCACTGGAGAGATTTTGTAACGTAACGTAATGTGGGTAGCTGATCGATGGTTTGTTCAAAGTATTGCCATGGCTAGATCCGTACCCAGTTAACTTTGTGGTTTAGAAACATTCTACAGGGTGTCCCAGAAAAAACGCAACAGTTAGGAAAATCGTGATTGTGGAGAAACCAAATACAGATTCAGTACCGACACATTATATACCAGGAAATGAATCAGGAATTGATGCCAGAATGGCGGGAAATGGTATATAATGGATCGGTATTGAATCTGCAGCTCATAAATGCTGGTAAAAAAGTTGTTTAGTTTGAAAAATCGAATAAAAAAACTGAATAGGGAACTAGGAAATGAATCAGGAAATGGTGCCAAAATGGCCGGAAATATATTGGGTCGGTATTGAACCTGTAGCTCATAAATGCTAGTAAAAAGGTTGTTTAGTATGAAAAATCGAATAAGGAACTGAATAAGGAACTGGGAAATGAATCAGAAAATGATGCCAAAATGGCGGGAAATGGTATACATGTATAATGGGTTGTTATTTTGAATCTGTAGCTCATAAATGCCAGTAAAAAAGTTGTTTGGTATGAAAAATCGAATAACGAACTACGAAATGAGTCAGGAAATTGTACGAAAACGTTTGGTAAACAAGAAATACTTGGCTTATATACTAGTTCCTTATTGGGGCAATACCCAATATCGAATAAGGAACTAGGAACTGGTTAGCCTATTCACTAGTTCCTTATTGGGGCAATTTTGAATAAGGAACTAGGAACGAGGAACTGGGAATCAACTTCACAGAGGTATTCCAACTAGGAATATTTTCCGTGCGAACGTGCCGAAATGTTGACTGCTCATGTGACTGCTCTCGACCAACCGTATTCACGGAAACTTACTTGAGGTACGAAAAATAACATGACTTCAATTTCATCAAAAAGTCACAAGTGACCAAATGTCTCTTTAATGAATTTGAGAGTACATGTACTAGTATTCTTTCTTGCAACAGGAGAAGATCTGCAGCAATGTGTTCCTGACGTCCTGCCTGTATTTCTTCCCTCCTCCGAGGCAGTAAAGGTAAAAGTTGATCGCATAGTTCATTGCCCAGATTTCAACAAGGATAAAATGCTGGCAATAAAAACGTAAAAACCAGTATTCCTCCTGCAGCTTATAGTGCTTCAGTATCACCTCGACTCCAATTAACACATCGTAGCATCGGTAAGGGATTGACGTAATGACATACGCCACGCTGACCAAAATGAGCATCTTTGTCAAATACTTCGTTTCCTTTTCTCTAGTTTTCTCTCCTTCCTTGCCGACACCCATTTTGTTCCTCTCCTTCGCCGCGCTGCGTAAGGTAATGATGATCCAGAAATTGCAAAATACAATGATACAAAAGGGTAGTATGGTACCGCAGACCAGTTGGAGTGAATTTGCAAGCGTTTCTATCTGGACGTTTCCTACCGATATGCGCATCGTACTGAAATCTATCGAAGAGATTGATCAGTAACTTTTTATGACACGGGGGACTATAAGTGAATATAAGTGAATGGTGACGAGTATTTTCTCAATCTGGCAGGCTCGCCGAACCCCGTTATCCACAAGATCTTAATAATAATAAATAATAACTTTTATTTATATATAGCACCTTACATTGTTACACAACCTCAAAGTGCTTCACACAATAAGAACAAATATGATAAAACAATTTAGAAAACATCTTATTGGGTCACCATAGTGCATTTTGGTTCCCGAAGCTACCGCTAGAGAGTGCTGTCAAATGGTAGCTTCGGTAACGGCCGCCATTTTGGCCGGCAGAAAACTGACGGCGCTACGTCATTGCCGCGAAAACTGGATCACATGATCATCCACGGGTATGGATTTTTGAGTAACGGTCGATGTGATCATGTGATCCAGTTTTCGCGGCAATGACGTAGCGCCGTCAGTTTTCTGCCGGCCAAAATGGCGGCCGTTACCGAAGCTACCATTTGACAGCACTCTCTAGCGGTAGCTTCGGGAACCAAAATGACCATAGTGAGCCATTATTTTGCCCTTGACTTTTCGCCCGGCAAATATTACGGCTGCATAAAGTGACCATTTGTATCCATTTTTGATGTTATGGTTTGTTTGGGTCGTTTTCTCGTGTCCAGCAGAGAATGAGCTGAGAAATTTAAGTGTGAGTGTAATAAAGGCGGTTCTGTTAAAAATATCACGCTCACTCCGTCCATCGCTAGCTGTTTCCGAGTGATTCCGACATGTCCGAGGATTGCCGATATGCAAATTAGCTAGCGATGGACGGAGTGAGCTTGACATTCTTAACTGGCGTTTTAAAGTTGTGAAAAAGTCATTTAAAGTGATTTTTTTCAAATGGATATATCGTTACGATTAATACGTATTTGAAGAAGGAACCCTATGTCAACCAGGTATACATGTACATGTACTGTACATATAGGCCTAGGCCTACATATCCCATAGAACGATATTGTGCCAATAGATCTATATTAGATCTATATTCTATCATCAACATACATGTATTGTAATCTCACCTGTGCCCTCCTGTTGCACGAATTTGTATGTGAAAAACATGTATATGCATAGGCCACATGTCACGATGGTTGTCACACCCATGGTCACACGGGCTCGGCGAGTCGTGCAGAGTCGTGGAGCTGCCATCGGAAATCTCACAACGATTAGTCTATCCACTGTCATCTCGGCGAGAAAAAAGCCAGAGAGTATTGCAGACGTGTAGCTATGATACCACATTAGCCTGAAACAAAGATCTACGTATCACACATTTCTAGTTTTTCCCGAAATGGAAGCCAATGAGATAAAGCACGCTGTCTATCGAAGCGTCCCGAAATGGCAGCCAATGGGAAAACTCTGTCTATCGAAGCGTCCCGAAATGGCAGCCAATGGAAAAACGCTGTCTTAATCGAAGCGTCCCGAAATGGCAGCCAACAATGGGAAAACGCTGTCTATCGAAGCTTTGTGGTTATTTACATGTACATTGTTTCATGCCATAGGCCCGCTCTGACAAGTCAATTTGACGATAGAAAATCTCTCGGTGGTTGCCCGTCGAAAACGCGCTGAGGACACGGCAAAAAGACCCGTTAAAACAAATACCGGTATGCCAATTTTTTATCGTCACCATATTTAATAATTTTCTCAGTTTGAAAAACTATGAAAATATAATTGTGGGAAGCAGGTTTCAAGCAAGGTCTTTTCCATACAGCGGTTGATAGTACATTTACAGGGATCAGATCAGGCCGTCGATCATAGGTCAGTGGCACTTCAGGGTGGCCAGGAAAAAGTCCCTCGAAAATAGGAAAGCAATAGAACTGCAATTATTGTTCGAGGAACTTTTTCTGGGCCACCCGAGAGGAAAAGGACACAATACATATTCAAGTACTCCTACTGTAGTGTAAGTATCTACTTATACTGTAGTGTAAGACACTAGATGTACGGTACCGGTACCTACTTACTGTATTGTGAACTCAGTTGATAGTTCAGGTGGTGCCCAGAAAAAGATAGACATTCCCCATATAAATTCGATAAGAGACGAGGAATCAGCCATTGTTAGACCTGTCACATAGTTACAGGTAGAGATCCGAAATGGCAGCCAATGGAAAAACGTTGTTTATTGAAGCGTCCCGAAATGGCAGCCAATGGGAAAACGCTGTCTATCGAAGCGTCCACTCCCGAAATGGCAGCCATGTACATGTGTACATGTACTTACTGTATTGTGAACTCAGTATGTAGTTCAGGTGGCGCCCAGAAGAAGATAGACATCGACCATATAAATTCGATAAGAGACGAGGAATCAGCCATTGCTAGGCCTGTCATGTAGTTACAGGTAGAGATTCGTCGGTTGTCTTTTTGAAGCGTGATGAGAATTGTAATGACATTTCCGAAGAGTCCAACGATAACGATGGGCATCCAGGCATATTTCGTGACAATGAGATACACCACGCGCAGCACTAGGACTGTGGAATCCACTGGTGTGTCTGCAAGCAGAACGGTGCTGTTCTCTGGTTGTGACATCATCAGAGTGAAGAGTAGAGATTCCCACACAACTGAGATTTCGAATTTTTCAGAGATTTCCGATGATATCAGTAGAAAGCTGGGACAAATTGGTGTACAGCCGGCCAAGTTTTTGACAAAAGCTATGGATTCAAACGCTCACTGCCAAAGTTTAGGGTGACAAAGCAGGATCGTGCTGGCTTTAAAGTGAGGTTATCACATGAATATAGGCCTAACTGCAACATGAGAAACACCGTCGGGCTATGCCATCGTGAACATTAGGATATCAGGTGACAGCACTGGATTAGTAGAAAAAAGTGCTAATGGCACTCTGCATGCTAAGCTGAATATCAGGCCAATATCAGCGTGGTGGAAATCAAACAATAGGCCTAACGTTACAGTAGAAATGGTCAGTGATAGTTGTGTCGGTAATGGTTGAGTTTGTGGCATGAAAACTTGTAAGGAACATTACCGCAGGCGAAATTCTTAATTTATCAATGACTTGTCGCAATTTATGGAAAAATTGAGTATGGGCCATTCTCAAATTCGCAGATCTGCGCACTTCCGCTGAAATCTCAACCAGAACCTCGATCTGAAACCGGCTGACGTGACGCCATCCATGACATGCATGTGGCATCACTGGCATGGCTTGGAAAGTCCATGCTTTGGGCATGTTTCTTCGCCCGATTTTTATGACTTTTGTGCACATTTATGAAAATAGGCCTATGGGATGATGCGGTTCGTGCTCCGGTGCGGCAACAGTAGGGGTGTTTGTAAAGTCGACTGACCCGGCTGAATATTGGGTAAGTCAACTCTAAAAACACCCCTACTGTTGCCGCACCGGAGCACGAGCCGCATCCATGTGCTTCTAGCTTTAAGCCTAGTTCACACTGCGGACGCGGTGCGACGTGGTGCGATTCGCGCCTGATTGTTTCCACTGTTAAGCCTATAGCGTCCTACTAACGTATTGGTTCACGTGGGCCTATAGTCCCTTTAGTGACCATTATATTCGGTCCAATTTGAGCTTGTAACGGATTTTTCGGCACTAAAGCATTAGCGTATCTCAAGACAATGAGCTGAGATATGTTAGTTTTTATGCCTAGAAGTGTCCCAGCTATTTATTTTAGCGATTATTTCGCGATTAATACATTTTTTTCGGCATTTTGTGGTTTTCTAGAGATTTCATAATTAAGAAACGATTTTGGTTGGCTAGAATCCATACGGGGGTCACACATTCATCTCGGGCTCCAGGGCGGCCGAGCATGGTTTGTATAATTAGTGTGACCTCGATGTGGCCCCGACGTTGAGAAGCACATGTGGATTTATATAGAAATTGTTATCTTTAGCCATGGTGCAAGATGGGGTATACCAAAAATAGCGTTTGTTGACTGTTACCACGAGCCGTGGATTATCACTCACCCTTTTTGTGCGAGTACTGAGTTTGGCCTGTTTGTTCGATTATGATGGAGAGGGAGTGTTGTTTTGTTTACGTTTTTCAGTCGGCGTTTTGGCCTGAAATGAATGCACTTTGCTTTGACAACTTTATTTGACCTTGGAGTAACTGACTGTTCAATGTGTCAGGTTGAGCACTTGTGTTCTCGTATCGAAGGCATTTGTGTTCGCGCGAACATTCTTTATTTCAAACTCTTTCCACGTGAACCTTTTACGCCGCCAGGCTTGTTTTGTTTTAGTTCCTACAGAAAGTCAAGAAAGAAATCAAACAAAAGGTTCATTTGTAAACTGATATTGATGCATACGGCCTGTTATGATATACATATCAATCTGTACAACAATAGACAGGAAATACCCTGCATTGCACAAAATGTTTTTTGAAGAGAAATTAAGGAGGTAACGGAAATGCCCATAATACATACATGAATAGCGTGACCTATTTAACTTACTTTTTTCGACAGAATCAGGACTCACTATTGCGGCTAAACTTTAGAATCCCTGATCGGAAGTGACGTACTTCATGGCACAACGGAAATCTAATGATCAAACCTACCATAGAGGGCAGCACATCGTAACCAGGTCTTACACAATGGATGCCCTTTGTGTGGGAAATTGACCAGGACCTGGATTGGACTGGTACCCGGTCCAAATTATTTTACATCCGACTTCCGTCAACTGTATTGGGAATTGAATAAATTTACATATTTACCCGGTGCATAAAAATCTCAAATGACGTCACTGACAGAATTCCTCACAAAATGGCGGCCAATATTGGTCCTACCAAACAAGCCACGCCCGACTCTAGCACGCAGGTTGGTAGGATCAGGTACTAGTCTAAAACTGAATGCCACTTTCATTTCAATAGTTTTATCCACTTTAATAGTGACAACTATTGAGGCACTAGGTTATGGTCCTGTTTGATGCGGCTTATTCCGTCAATTGACGACCTTTTTTTAAGGAACTGCTGATCGGGGATTCTAAATTCATTCAATTCATTTTAAAGGGGAATTGTCCAGTAACAAAACACACATCTACAAGTGTCTGTTAACTCAGCTGCCCCCAGGTCTGAGCAGACCGTATCTTCCATTGAAGTTAGTCTAAAAGCCTTGGAAATGAATTGGAAAAATTTGAAGAAATATGTGACCGGGTCTGTGAAAACCCGGCCAAAGTCGCTGGGGAGTGACATAGGCCTTGATCATACCTGCTCTTTTTTGCACAATCGATAAGGCTTGTTTGCCACTAACAGACCGTCATTTTTTATTGTGATGGCACTCCCTACATAACTTAACCCTGTGGTGTTGAGTGACTTTTTCGGCAACCTCGTTTACAGGTTTACAGATGCGGTCAATGTACACCGTATACAAAGCACTACTTCATGGTGGTGAGGTTGATCATGATCTTGCACCAATGCATGCTCGACAAGACTGTTCAAATCCATCTATTTGAATGATCTAAGTTACTGATTAGGCATTGAGACTTGCTACACATAAAAGAATGAGTTGAAGCATGTTACCTTAGCTGATGAAGGGTTAGTCATCATGCAATAACAGCACGTTGAACTTCTGAAGTGATGAAAATTATGGCGGACATTTTTGTCAGCTAAGGTTTCGACATAGTATCAGTCCAGCCTCGGTGTTATCGCTGGCTAAATCAGTGTTTCGCCAGAGGGGGGACAGGGGGAATTTCCCCCTTAAAAATTCAAAATTCGTGTTTTCGACCAAGAATTCTGTCAAATTTTCTCTTTTAATATGCCCCCTCAAAAAAATTTCTGGCGGAAACACTGTTATAAGGTTGGACAGGACACCAGTCTTATCAAGGTAGGGAAGGATAAAGAGTCACCTCATGCACACTGTGGCAATTGCTGATCGTAGATGATGCCTGCTAGACTCTGGGGACAGATGAGTTAAATATGAAATGATAGTTTTTTAACAGATCAGACTGTCAGTGTGATCCCTATATCAGCACTCTCATCTTGGCTAATCATCCAGGCACCTTCTTGTATACAATGACATGTACAGCACAAATGTATAAAAAATGTCTAAATACATGTAGAGGCATCTCTATTTATACATGATTAATTCTTTGTAATCTCATGGATATGTAATTAGTGGTTCATGAATGTTTCCGTACATGTAAATGAATTTTCTTCAGAACACATGAATTGGGTAAGATGTGACCCTCCACCACAAAACCAGTCGGAAGTCGCTCCGAAGTTGGCAAGTTGGGACTGAATTATATGTCAATTTCAGTATTGTCTGTCTATTGTGAAATCTGAGTGATTCTATTTCTTTCTTTATCTCCTGGTGTCATCTCAGTACGTTTAGGTCCATTTTCTGTGTGACTTCCGACTGGTTTTGTGGTGGAGGGTCACATATATGTAAAGGAATGAAACATGGTTTTGATTTTTTGATGGTTCGATCATAAAGGAATCAAACTTAAAGGTTCAACTTAGAAATTTAGCATTTTATAAAATGTGGACAGTAACCCTTTAAACTTCAACACTTTTTCATTCTGCCTCTTCCATATGATAGGCAAGATCCTTCTGCGTGTTTACTGCATTTTGTTGAATTCTGACGAGTTGATTTTATGATACAACAGGATTGAATTAATGAGAACCCCCCACAAACAATGCTGTAGTAGGGTCATCTGGGTGGATTCCCTAAGTAGGTTTACGTACATTCACATTCGGAAGAAGGCAGGTGTATAACGAATTTCTAGGATGTGTAGTGGAATTGCACGAAGAAAAACAACATGATAGCACATTGAAATGGATAGCACAATACATGAAATGCCCAGCAACATTTCAGGAGCTGCGTGCTAGATTCAAAATCAGAAAGTTACGTCACTAACTGGGAAATTAAGTTTTAAACAGCCTACACCAAATCCTGATGCCAACTTCACTGACGCCATAAGCTACAAAGTGTGCTATGGATCAAAACAGTGTGGCACCTGTAAGCCAGGATATCCAATATGTACTTCAGGGCCTGTATTTTAGAATGCTCCTCAATCAATGTAAAGGAGTTCCTCAAGGCTATTGTTCTCAACAGGAGAACAATAGCTTTGAGGAACTCCTTTACGTTGAGGAGCATTCTAAAGTACATGTACGGGCCCTGGAATCCAAAAGAGCATACTCTATTCTGAGCAATTTATTCACAGATCATTGCTTACATTTAGGAACCAAATTTTTTTTGTCAGAATAATTATGCATGTGGATGTCAAGCAAGTTGACTGCTTGGATATTCCTTAATGACAGCATGACATATTTAATGTACAGTACCCTACCCTTGGATTAATAATACAGAGCTTGTTGACTGTGTTACTATAGAAATACAGAACTTGCCCATGTATTACTATAGAAATTGTCCGCTGTGTTACTATAGAAATACAGAAATTTTCCTCTGTTACTGTAGGAATACAGAAATTGTCCTCTGTGTTACTATAGGAATACAGAAATTTTCTTCTGTGTTACTATAGGAATACAGAAATTGTCCTCTCTGTTACTTAGAAATACAGAGCTTTTCTCTGTTTTACTTGAGTAGGCCATTCGTTTACTTCCACGAGCTAGCTCGGAACAGGCTCTACAGCGTTCGTTTACACCGGAACTGCGTCATCGGGGCTTCCTCGGACCAGGCGCGACTAGCCCTACTCGCCGAGGTGGGCTTCTCGTGTAACCTTCCCAGGATGCAAAGCAGGATGTCACTTCCGATCATGAGATGCACACACTGTCACAGCCCTCGCATACATCAGTGTATATCGGCGTGCAAAAGTAATCAAACGCTGTCGTGTTAGACACGAGTAAAGTGTCATGGCGGATATTCAGCCAATCACAGCACATTTTTCTCGTGTCTAACACGACAGCGTTCGATTACTGGCTGTTGTGCGCACGCTCAGCTTGTCCTTCCGGGGCTTGCCCGAGGAAGGCCCGAGGAAGTAATCGAATGCGGTTGTCAAGTACAGAACTTGTCCTCCATTTTACTACAGAAATACAGAACTTGTCCTCTGTTACTATAGAAACACAGAGCTTCTCCTCTGTGTTACTACAGAACTTGTCCTCTGTGTTACTACAGAAATTGTCCTGTGTTACTACAGAAATAGAGAACTTGTCGTCTGTGTTACTATAGAAATACAGACCTTGTCCATTTTAATACAATGGAGCAAAGACACGTACACAGGCCTTATAGTGATGCCAGAATGTGGGTAAAACTCCAAACTGCCAAATGTCAACTGATGATACGAATTCAGCCAGATCAAATGATCTTGGACTGATTCACTTGAGTATATTCCAGTATAAGAAAGAACACAGTGGACAATCGTCATTGTGCACCGAGGTATGTCATTGAAACACGGAGGAGTCCAGTGGAGAACGGCAGCATATCCAAAATACCACAATCATTCAGGTAACCGGAAATTTGAGAAGATTCCTCGAGTAATGGGAGACTTTCCTGCCGTTAGAGGCCACGACTATAGTCCAGGGCCCGGTTGCACAAAACTCACGATAGCGCTAACTTGGTGTTAGCGCTAACTTTATGTTAAGTGACGTAAAAATCCATTGTCTTTGTACGTCATTTAACATAAAGTTAGCGCTAACACCAAGTTAGCGCTAAAATGAGTTTTGTGCAACCCAACCCTGTACTATAAATTGCGCACCACGTTCACACGGCGTCACGACAACGCAATGCATCAGCATGTGTTGGATGCACTATGACGTCACGTCACCCATGCAAACATGGTCCGGAATTTTCAGTACACTATAGTTAATGTCATGAAATTTGACATCATGGAGAAGTGCATGCAATAACTTCATCCATGATGTAGAGGCTATGACTTACGTCTGTGATGTCAAATTTTGTGATGTTCTAGGACCGGTAACAGGTGGCCTCTAACGACAGGAAATTCTCCCATTGTCTGTTCAAAGGCTCAAGTCATTTCATACCCTTTCAGCAGCAAGAGCCTGAGGTAATGAAGTGAAAGCAACCCCCCTCCCCCAGTATTCCCTATTCACCAAATGACAATGCCTGGATCTTTCTATCATACTTTCGGCTAAAGTTTAGAATCCCCGATCGGAAGTGACGTTACTCCATGACACACAATGGAAATCCTATTGTACAATGCGGCTTATTCCGTCAATCGATGACCTTTTTTGGGCACTGATCGGGGATTCTACACTCATTCCATACTTTCTCCTTGGACACTAATTTACGCAAAAAAATTAAGTTATCTAGTAGGCATGATTTTCTTGTAATCTGATGAAGATTTCTTCACCCTAACTTCAACATGGGCAAAGTGCCAAGCTTGGAAATGTGCACAAGTCAGTGGTAAATAATCCATTAGTTACCGAATGTTGGTGTCACTTGAACAGCAAACACCCCAAGGTTGTGCCCAGTAAACTGGTAAATATTGTGCTTTGTGGTTCAATCATTGTGTTCACTTTCTGGTGTCTGTTGCACAGGCCTGCCACTTTGCCATGTTAAAGCCTATCCGCGTGCAATATTATTGCACAATATGAGGATCAAAATGGGCAATATTATTGCCAATCGTTCACCCATCCAGTATGCCAGAAGCACATATTGGGCCCCATATTGTGCAATAATACTGTACCGTGCAAAAACCGCTTTAGGTTGAATTATACTTTACTCTGTGATTAATTCAGTCACTGGTGTACAATGTAACATCGTTTTTAGATGAAAGATAGAATTGCGACGTCATTTTGGAGCACTGTGTCCAGACAATGCTCAGCAATGTTGTGCAGTTGTTTACCGTTCCATTGCAGTTGACCGTCACCGTCCGACATTATGCGAGGTCGTCCGTTGTCATCCAACATCATTTGACAACGGTTGCTGGCGGCAAAGCAACATTTCCTGATCAAAATGTAAACCTGCCTTCTGTGATCCAATGATGATGAACTGGGAGTCTCTCTCTACCCTGTTCTACATGATTACAAAGCATGTCCCTTTCCTAGAATGACCATGATTATTATATACACGAAGTACGCGGTTCAATTTCAACACAGTCACTTTACTTGCTCAGCGTTCGTGTGGCCATTGCTTTTCCCCCAGTGGCCTTCGAGGCAGACCTGAAAGAGGATACAAGGGCATCAACACTTTGAAAAACACCGTAGCATGATTCATGACATCTGTTTAAGTCCTGAGCTACGCCACAGCAGGCTGCAATCCTTATCCCAAGACTTCTAAATACATGGACAATTATCATAGGCACAGTTGGAAAAGATCTGACTGGAGGTTGATCACAGCGATAGACTGTTCTCAAATTGACGTAAACGACGAAGATCTCGACACTTCCGCTGAAATCTCAACCATAACTTTGGTCTGAAACTGAATGACATCATGCAGACAACCCCACGACAGTGACTTCAAAGACTTTGTGTCAGAGCCGACCAGAGCTGAATCATGGATTGCGTCATGTCAGGGGCGCAGCGACCCCAGAGCAAAATGGGACAAAAACAAATTTTTCCTCAACAAGGTAATTTCCCCTCTTCAAGCCAAGTTATTGTAGTGTCAGATGTGGGGAAAATGCATCTGAGATGATGCAGATAAATTTTCAATTTTTTTCTGGGGGACTCCCAGACCCCCCCTCCGGCTTCACCCTTCAGACTCAATCAATTTTGCCCCCTAGGCCATAAAAGCTAGCTATGCCCCTCCACATCGTCGCCCAGTTTTGAGGTTCTGGTTCAGATTTTGGCGGAAGTGCGCAGATCTACGAATTCGAGAATCGTCTATCAAGTAGGAAATCTTCAGAAAGATTATATCACATAAATCTTGGAAAATTGCACCTGCTGTCCCATGACACAGACAAATAAAAATCGTACCCACCTTTTCTTTCTCCTTTCCTCATTCTTGGCAAATATTGCTTGTTGCGTGTCGTTGATTTCGCTCTCCACTTGGTGGACCCTGTACATATCACCGCTGATCTGACTCGCTTCTAGTGCACTGGTCAGCTCCTCTTGACGATCTCGAAGCGCCATAATTGATGCATAAATATCACTGTCAGCACTCTCCTGCAATTCAGAGGGAAGAAAATCAAGTTATGCAGCCACAAGAAGCCTGAGCACATACCTGATTTATTTTTGTATCTTTTGATTTTTCCGTCAGGGCCTATAGCATTATTGACCCTGGTAAGTGCGGAGGAGGCCATCACAAGCTATTCATGTTCCTCACTTGTATGGGGTCTTTTACTTGCCCTTGCAAAGATACAAGGTACAAGGCACCATGGTTTACTGTCCCATGCGACGGACGTGAAGAACCGGGAATGAAATCCCATACGGCCCGGGCTGGATTCGAACTTGGGACCTGCCAGTTGCTAAACGGACGTGATAATCACTAGGCCATCATACCTGAGGTAATACTTTTAGACGGTACCTATCTAGCCATATAATTAAGGAAGGGGGTAATGCAACCCACATGAACGTCGTAATTACAAATACATAGACCTACCCTGGGATTTCTCATATCAAGGTAGATGAGCAATGACGATAGCTCTAGGACTTCATTATAGCCATTTCTCAGTGGAACAGAACGATGACCTGAAAGAAGACAAAAATAGATTTAGGAAGAAAATTACGCAATCTTTAAACTGTGTACAATGCTGCTAGCTCACACGTGGCCTACATTAAGAGTACGGAAGGACCGTGGAAAAGTTTTGTAATTTTTTAGCTACAACGGCAGAGAAAAACAGCAGTTAGAGTTACAAATATTTAAGGAATTTCCTCAAGATCATTCACAATTGGCATTTCTAAAGGGTGTAGTGCCTTTCATTTCTGAGTTCCTGGACTCGGTTCCAAGCCAGGTCTGGTACTCATGTGATAGAGAGGCCATTGACAGCATAGCATCTCGGCCTACCAATTTCCTCTGACATTTATGTCACAAATTGTCCTATGTCTGGGTTCGAGCTCATGACTTTAGATCCGATATTCAGAGAAGATTCTACAGAGAGATGCAGGATTGAATACGCACCTGATCTGAGACACTTGATGGGAAATGTAGCTTGTCCAATGATGTTTGGATCACTGAACATATCTTCGTCGTAGACGGCGAACCTGAGGAATGCCAGGTCAGGATTATGCACATCAAATTCACAGGATTCATTCCACACAGGATTGAAACCATTGTCAGCTGCAAGAGAAGAAATTACTTTTGCAAACTTCAACTTTCATCAAACTTATAAACAATGGGCAAACCTTAGGGAGGATGTGATTCATCTCAATCCCAGCCCTAGACTGAATTGCTACCTTAATTGGCACAAAATTTTGTTACAATGGGGAATCCGCAAAACTTGAGTGGTGCAACCCAAGACATACAAAACGGAGCAAAGGGTTGCATCACAACTTGACCCGGTGCAACGTGGACCAGACGTAAAAAAAGTACAAACGCCAACAAAAACTGAATTCTACTAACTTTTCGTGGCAGTCTTGTACTTGTTTTGATTATCATACGGTGCACCAAGCACCTCGACCTCCACGAACGGACTGATAATACCACGACTAGACTTCGTCAAATGTCGAGCACCAATAATCTGAAATATAATCGAGATACCATCATCGTGTATGGACAAATTTCATACAGTATTTTCAAAAAAAGTTAAAGTTTGGGTTTATAGTCTGGTATCAACAATGGTAGAGGTGTCATCCGACTTTACACTTTACCCCAGTCTATCCTGAAACCTTTCAGTAGAACTCAGATGAGCTGCTCATTTAGCGCTACAACTTGAGCTTTTCTGACCAGTACCCATTTATACACCTGGGTGGAGAGAGGCCAGTGAGGCAAAGAGACATGCCCAAAGTCTCACACCCAGTGGGATTCGAACCCGGGACCTTCTGACCACTAGTCGGAGACCCAAACCACCACGCCAACGTGGCTCCCCAATTTTCAGACTGGGATTCCAGAGAAATTCACATAAGAATCAACATTTTGTTTTCAAGGCTCATTGACCATCAAGTTTCCGCCTTCTTGAACCACATGGACCTGTTTGTGAAGTGAATATTGTACTTCGAATGTAAACTTGACTGAAATCTATTTCATGATGAATTGATGAAAACTTAGGCCCAAGCCCATGAAAACCGGTTCCACGAAAGTCCTAAGATATTCCAGTGCAAAGACACATCTTTGGATCGTATTTGCCCCGAATCAAGTTGATGATAAAGCCCATTTTACACGGTCTAGTTTCTGATCTTTTCTGCCCAGACTCAGCATATTCAGAAATTTTGATCAAAAATTGGACCGCGTGGAACAGGCTCAACTTATTCTGGTACTTTTGCATGGAAACCCCACACACAACTCAAAGAGGACGGCAAGTATTTCAACACAAGAAGAGAAACGACATCACTTACTGTTACAGATATGAAAAGTGGATCAACACTTGTGAGTGTTCGTTTGTCAAACGGATCATAATCCTCTTGATGCATGCAGTCAGGCTGCAGGACAAAACCACAGTTTCCGTTGTTCATAAATCGGGCGTGGTTCAGCTGCATTGGCTTGTCTGAAAAAGAGAAATCAACATTAGCAAGGTCCGGTGCGAGAAGGCAACACTATGGAACAATGCAACTGGCACTTAGATAAACCAAAGTTTGGCCAATAAGCTCTTTTCAAGAGGCCCTCTTCACATTTCCGACAGCATCTAAAGCTAGGAATCCACCATTGATTTTCCAGCTGATTTTGCGTTGCGACTTGCCTTGCAACTGGGCACTCGATCGCCGTAAAGGACTCGTGACATGTGATTTCCACCAATGGCGAAGATGTGATCAATTCCAGGCCGGCGACTGGTATCAGTTCCTTGTGATTGTATTCAATCGCAGGTAGCAGGTTGCAAAGCAAGTCGCAACGCAGAAAATCAGCAGTGGATTCCTAGCTTAATCAGTTCCTTACCTTTGACAAATATGGTTATACACCACATGTAAGTCCATTGGGACTTTTGTCTGTACGGCTTAACTTTCTACCTCCAGAGTCCAGCATACATTGTTTGGTTGTAGTTTTCTCACATTCTGAGGCATTGATTGAGAAATACTTGAAGAAAGTTTGTTCCTAGTAACCATCTGAAGAATGTTTCTTCAAATTTCTTCCCATTTATTTCCTCGCCTTCAGAAAACTTGACAGAAGATACTGTCTGCTCAAAATTGGGGGCAGATGAATTACCGCTACCATAACTTCAAAACCTGACAGTATGGACGTCAATTCAGTGTCACTGCTCAAAAGAACAGGGCCATTTAAAACATCTCCCCGATATCTTTGAAGAAACTTACCCGCTGTCTGGTAATTGAGTGCCACCATTTGGCAGCCGCAGTTCCACATGGCTAGTGGATCGTAGTTTGATGAATCGAAACGCTGGCCTTTGGGATAGACTCGGCTGAACTGGTTCTTATTGTACCTGGCAAGTATGCGGCCTTTTATAGGTGTACAGTGCTTCTCAATTTTACCTTCTGGGAATGATGACATCTCGTAGAAGTTACCAGTACCCCCTGAAAAATACCACAGGAATTTTTGAGATAAATAGCCAAGAAATCCTCCACGGACTGTTCTTCTTGTATGACTGGCCCTTGTCAGAAAGTTCAATCAATAACGCCAGAGCAGAAGTATCTATTTTGTGGTCCTAGGGACCACTGGACACACCAGAAAATGTAGATATTACCGTTTCTAAATTTGAATGAAAACACGAAGTGATGACCTTGAAAATCTTCCGAAGTGTGGACATACGTAACTTACTCTCGATGAACGGCACAGCACGGCAATACACAATCAGGTCAGAGAATTCCTTTGCTATCCTCTTCTGTCGTTCTAACTTCAAGTCCTCATTTTGCTGCGAAAAAAATGACGCAGAAAGGTCAATGATGGCCAAATCTAATGGAACTGTTTTCTTCAGGACTGCCAGTGGGGAAGTCTGTAGATTTACATTGTACATGTAGGTGCAAGATATGTTTGAAATCTGGAACATATTGGTAAACACAGAATACCATTCGGAAGTGAAACAGGTCCAATGACCCACGTACAGGTGCAGTTACTCTCACCTTTTTACCCGCCATGTCGGCACATTTCCGTATTGCTTTTATCCAATCACAGAGCTCTGCTTCAGTTTCTGCGGCAATCTCAATTGGTATTGATGACATCAGACTTGTGATTCTCATCACGTAGTCTTGGTTGCCAGTGTTCGTCATGACTCGTTCTAAAATTAGAGTGTAGGGAGTATTATCATGAGAAATGGCAAGAAGCAATGGCTAGATTCACACATAAATATAAACTGAGTTGAAAATCCTGAAAAATCCTTGAATAGAGGCTATGCACGTGACGTCATCAGCCAGTGTGACGCCATGTTGGATGGAACTGTGCAGCGCTTTTGACGGTTTTTACCTGCGCAGTTCCATCCAGCGTGGCGTCATACCCATTGATGACGTCATTTGATGACGTCAGTGCATAGCCTCTATACCATAAAGACCTTTCCAACAAAGTTGGCAGTCTACCCATATGATGTCAACAGC